>OMNN01076219.1:5379-17125 GCA_900302755.1 Chromis chromis | reverse complement strand
AACCGGGCTACTTTTTATTACCTCCGCCAAGCGCCAAGCGCAATGCGGAGGATATGTTTTCGCCTGCGTTTGTCTGTTTGTTTGTTAGCAAGATAACTTGAAAAGTTATGAACGGATTTTGATGACATTTTCAGGAAATGTTGATAATGGGACAAGGAACAGGTGATTAAATTTTGGTGCCCCCCTCCTCCCCCCCGCTCCCTCCCCCCGAAGTATATTCATCATTAATTGGACCCCAACATCCATCACAGCGGCTCACTTTTTACATTTTAGCGCCTCACACCCCACCCTACACCACCCACCACCCCAACCCCTACCACCCCACCCCCCACCCGAGCCGAATTATTCGGACCAGCCCTAATGGGTGGACATGAGTTGCTTGGCGGAGGTCTGCACTCTCTGAGTGCTTTTCTAGTTTTAACCATGTGCTTTATTTGTCAACACAAACATGTCAAAAAAAATTGTTTTATTTGTTATTTGAGGGTCCTGTCCTAATCTCCTACCTCCATCTTGCACCCATGATGTTGTTTCTCGCTGGAATCTAACTGCCAAAACACTAATTTTAGTATGTTTACATTCTGCAATTAACATTTTTTTTTGTCACACTGCACGACAGAAATGTTTAAGTTGTTTTCATAGAGGTGCAGGACTACTGCAGCAAAAATGACAGGAAAAAAGTGACAAGAGTAACAAACACTATGAAACTGAACTATTGATTTCAGTTCAGTTAAGTTTGTAGTATGTATGTAGCATCAATTCACAGCATATGTCATCCCAGGGCATTTCACATGGAAATTATATTACTTCAAAGATTCTTTTGGATTCCCTTTGCTCTAAGGATTTAGTAAAAAAAAAAGAAAAAGAGAGAGAGAGAGAGAGAGAGATGTCATGAACTGTCATCATGTGTCATAGTGAGAAACAGTTAATTCAGACAAGTGACCACGAACAGTGAATAAGCAATGTGGCCTACTCAAAGCTCAAATCTAGCAAAAGGGTATCAGATAATTTAACTGTTTAGTTGAATACATATAAACAAAAATAACTGCAAAAAAACAATGCTTATTATACAGTTTTTAATTTAAGAAAATAGGGTATTGCGGTATCCTTGTTGAATGAGTGTTTCACTGACGGAAACAACTGTGTTTTTATTCTTTTCATGCTTTGTAAAAGTCACCATGCTGTGAAGGCCTTGAACCTAAACACAATTGCTGTGAAAATAACATTGCTTACCATTTCAGTCACAGAGAGCTTATGGAGCTTGCAGTAGTGTGTGGGGGAAAATTCAATAACTAGCTCAGTGCTGTTTGTTTTGTGGCTGCTACATCTCCTCAACACAGTAACAAGACAGTGACAGGACAGATGACCAACCTCCCTGAGCCTAGTTTTTCTGGAGGTTTCTTTCTGTTAAGAGTCTTTTGTTTCAACTGTTGCAAAGTCCTGCTGAAAGTGTTATTTTTGTGTCTTTGGTTAGATTGTCTTTGGTTTGTTTTCCTTTTACTCCTCTACACTCCCTCTTTTTTCTGCTTTCCCCTTTTTGCTCTGCAGTTTGTGGCAAAGGGTGAGGCATGGCTCCCAGTGACTGCAGATGAGGAACACCTGCAAATTATTCAGCTCATCAATCTCTCTATAAAACCCTGGACTCTTCTCCACTCTGATGCCATATTGTTCTGCTCCCTTTCTAGCATCTTCTCCAGAGATTCTGCTTTTGTGATTCTGACTTACCTGACGTCTGGCTCTCCTGTGTCCTCCTGTGTTCCTCGCCATAGACATATACGTAGACACCACATTGACTGTGGAGGAACGTGCCTAAAGCGCCGCCTTCTTGGTACAGGGCTAGTAGAGGAGGGAGTGCATGGACATCTATGGAGGTAAGAGGTACTCCACAATCTTAAAGTAGAATTATTCACTGAATTTTTGACCGATTTCCAAACGGTTTGATTTGTTAAAAGCTATCACAGGATGCTTGGATGTAATTTTTATTTTTTTTTAAATGTCTGTCTGTCCTCCATGTCTGACGTTTGTAACAAACAACCCGTTTGAATATATGTTGACGATTGATTGATTTATGATCACTTTTATAGTGCAAACATGTCATTCCTCTATAGACGTAATGCACTGTAGGAGCGAGTGTGCCCTTACCAAGATGGCCACCGCGTAGGTACGTCGCTCCAATCCGCAGCAGCAGTCAATGCGGCGTCTACGTATATATGTCTGCCTTACCTCTAATCAAGCTCACCTGTACTTTAGTGCTCCATGTGCTCAGCCTTCAGCTCTCACTTGGTTACCACACACCCTTCTCCAGCCATCCATCTCTAAGCCAGCCCCCATCACCTGCTCAGGGACTTTGGTTATAATAAATCACCCTATTCACCATATTTGTCTCAGTGTCTGCACCTGGGTCCAAACTCAGAACCAAAACCTCAAAGAACAATCTGCCCACAATGAAACTCACCAAATTCGCCATGCCATGGCCACCCAGGGAACACTGGTAGGGCAGCACGAGACCACTCTGCAGTAGGTCATTGATGCCCTCCACAGACTTACTTCCATTGTGTTGCAGCTTGGGGGATGCATGGATCATGTGGCAGCTCAACTCTCCTCCACAGCATTTATCTTCAGCACCTCCTCATCCCCCTCACCTGCTGCGACCCCATTCTCTTCCTCCAGTCTTCACCATGAACCATTCCTCCCTACTCCACTCAGACATGTAGGCGATTTAGGGACATGTAGTCTGTTTCTCCACCAGTGCAGCCTTGTTTTTGATAATCAGCTACTGACTTATGCTACTGATAGCATTGATAAAATTGCATTCATTATGAGTTTTTTCACTGATAAAGCTTCCTCCTGAGCAGTTGCCATTTCTTCAAGTAATTCTCCTGTACATCAGTCGTTACAATCGTTAACCGCTGAAATGCAAAAGATTTTTGATAACACTGTTGAGGCTGCCATCTCTCCATCACCCTCTATACATACTCAGCTCCGGGGATCAGTTAAGCAGCCTGTGCATGTTACTTGTTGAATCTGATGCTGAAGAATATTGTATTGACATTGAAACAGTGCTTTAGTCAGACAATCCGACTGAGACTCTCCGTTAAGACATTTTTTCACTTCTGGCCCACGTGACTCATAGCACTGTCCCCATAAACCTGCTTCTCTCCAACAATTGCCATGAAAGCAGTCCTTTTATGTCATCCCCACATCCATGTCTTCCATAATTTTTGGTCTCCTCTGGTTAAAACTTCACAATCCACAAAGCAACAGGTCCACTGCCTCAATTATCAACTGGAGCATTTTTTTGTCACTCACACTACCTACCCTCAGCTGATCCCCCTCGTCCTGTTCACTCTCTTCATCCTCCCCTGGCTGTTGGCCTTTCCTGTGTTCCACCTGACTGCACCTTGACAAAACTGGATCTCTGATTTGTCTATCACCTGGTAAAAAATCAAAAATGTGCTTTTGAACAGGTTTGTCTTCATCTATTTAGATGACATTCTGATTTTGTCCAACAACAAACATGAATATGTTCAGGATGTCTGGCTGGTTTTGCTGAGACTCCAGAAATGTGAGTTCCATGCTACCTCTGTCATTTTCCTAGGTTTCATAATTGAAAAAGAAGTTAAGGCAGATCCAGCTAAGGTGGACAACTTCAGTGTTTTCGAGGCTTTACTAACTTCTAGGTTCATTAAGAACTACAGCTGAGTGTCAGCCACGCTAACACGCTCTAACTTCCAAGATTGCCTGCCATTCTGGGTTTCATAGAACCCTTTTCCTCCTTTGACAGCTGTTTTGGTAGCCCACCATCTTGGCGGACACCAAGAAGTTCGTCTTTGCCTGCTCCATCTGTGGCAGCAGCAAGCCAAGGCTTTGCACCAAGCTCTCTCTGGTGTGTGGTTTAGTTCAGTTACTTTAAA
The DNA here is from genome assembly GCA_900302755.1 of Chromis chromis. NCBI lineage: Eukaryota > Metazoa > Chordata > Actinopteri > Pomacentridae > Chromis > Chromis chromis. The sequence continues at coordinate 13,214 of OMNN01076219.1, read as the reverse complement.
TCAGCGGTTTCCACATAGTATTGTGGCGCCAACTATTACCTGGCTTTGGAGCAATGATAGTTGTGGTTCCAATGAGCTTATTTGGTTTATTGATTGTTTGATATTTGTTACACACCACAAAGCATGGAGTTATTATTACAGTCATTATTGCACTGAAAGATATTCAAGTTGAACAACGGAATGTCAAGAATCATTAAAGTCTAAAAATGCAAGATCACTGGCGGGTTGAAATGAAGCATCCCTTATGGCCAATAGCATACATTTATGACACCATCTTTAAAATCCATACGAAGTGGTCCTACTATTGACTATTGAAAACATATTTTTCTAATAAATGACAACTTATTATCAATAAAATGTTTCACTCATGATAATGTAATTTAAAAACAAGCTCACTATGGATATTAATTGAGTACAGATTATACATGTAGAGGTTATAGATACAGAGAGAAGTTCAAGTATAAACCACTGAAATGAAGGCGGTATTAAGGTGTCGAAACCCATTCTGCTCTGCTCTGTACGTATCATACCAGTATACTAAAATGAATATTAAGATTAACAGAAATGAATTAAATCTAAATAAAGGTAAAAGTGGATGGCTTTAATATTCGTCCATTCCAGGCATCCTTCACTTCTGATCCTCCTCTCCGTCTCTTACTCCTGTTTTCTGGAGCGTCCCCTGAATGTGTCCATGAGGCTAAAGGCTCCCAGGTACTGGCCCAGCAGAATGCCCTGCTTCATGGGAAGGATGCTGTGGAAAGAAATAAAACAAAGAAATCAGTTGGCAGTAAGACTGTTAAGCTCCTTGAGGGTCTAGGGTCACTTCATTGGGAGATGGTGGTCTGGAGCACGACCACTATTGGGGCAACCCTGCATTACTGAACTCAACAAAGAATGTATTTAATGGTCAATTTATCAGTTTCCCACTACAGATGCATTTTAATCTAAGGTACACCGTAATGTTTGTCATGATTAAGCAAAAAAAATTCCATAATAACCTTTAAGTAGTTTAACTGACATCAAACTTGTGGATGGTGTGTGGATCATTTAATGTCAGATCACTCGCATGTCTTTTAATGTCAGAAAATAACAATGTTTTGGAAAACTGCATATGGAGTGTTACAACAAACACAGAGTGTTACAACAAACACTAGTGTCCAGGAAAAACAAAGAATAACACTGTTGGATACAACAGGGAATTAGTCCAAGCAACAAACAAAGACAAAGTAGGAGTGACACGGGAACACAGAGACACAGGAAAAGAGCCATGAACTGAAAACTGTAACAGGAAAAACAAGACTAAACACATAATGGAAGGGTAATTGGGAGGAGGTGAAGAATAGCAAACAATCAAATACCCAGAGTAAAACAAAACATGACACACAAGTGATCTTTCAAAATAAAAAAGTAAATAAAACTATAAACAAAATCCAGGACCATGACAACTAGATTATAGATCCTTATGAGTTGCAGGTAGGACTGGGCGATATAGCTGAAAATGTATTACAATATTTTATCAGTTGATATTAATAATCTTTTATTTTTAATGACCCATTTTTAATAAAGACCTTTTTTGGTTTTGGTTTAGAGGGTAAATGATAAACTGATGAGTAAGTTATGATATAACATTACTGTATTGTATTTTGTATTTATTGTATTTTAGGTATTTTGAGTGATAGCCGGTCCATCATTTCTTTATTCTTAATTATGTTTACATTAAATTATTACCTCTGTACCTGGATAAATCGGTTTAAGTAGTTACTTTTAAATTAAAATGGTTTAATACAAAATACTTTTTTTTGCTGGTCTTTATCAAAAGTATTTTGTCATTAAAAAATTTGCAATAATTATTGATATTAACAGAAATAAATCATTTTGTAGCAACAGACTTTTCAGCAATATTGCCCAGCCCTACAAGTAACTGCGACTACTTCACAGAAAAAACTGTTTTATCAGTAGTATATGATTTAGGGACTTTAACAATAAACAGCACAAAAATTGAAGATATTTCATAACTGAGAGACTGTTGTGCCATCTGTGTCAACACAGATGGCACAACATGAACAGCAAATTAGCAGGGAATCCCCTGCACACAGGTTGTGTTCAAGCACAGCACAGAGTTCTAAGTCACCTGTATTTTGGGTGGCATTAGGGTCCAATATACAATCAGTGTAATTATGTGAGTGAAACAAAAGAAAATATTTTTGGTTACCCAGAAAAAAAGAGGAAAGTCTTAAAACACGTTGTGAAATAGCTGTATTTTATCGTAAACTATGATATATATTTGGTGCCTGGTAAAAAGTAAACAAAAAGTGACAGTGCAACTTAAGTCTAATGGTACCTCACGCGAGGTGAACCCTGGTCCCACTGGTGAAAGTTCAGTTGTTTCCAATAGTGTTTTGCTCAACGCAAATGCAAATGCAAATGCAAATGCAAATGCAAATGCAAATGCAAATGCAAATGCAAATGCAAATGCACTTTAGTATGTCATTATGTGGAGACAGGGTTGGTGCAGACACAGTGTACCAATAGTAACTACCCTTACTGTATTCTAACTTGCTGGAGCAGCCCCTTTCAACCAAGCAAAGATTCCATGGGGCGATTCTTTTGTTAGTGTCAACAATAAAAATGATTTTCACAAATAGTTCCTAATGGAACATCCTATTTGTGCCAATGTAAATAGGCTTTGTTAAATAAATTGTTGGAGCCAGAATGATGTCTCATGCATCTCTTCCTAAACCACCAATGTTAGCAGCTTTTGGATGACTAACAATTCCCAAAACAATGGGTGTCTTCAAAGGGGGAGCAGAGACAAGGCTAGATAATACAACACATTATTAAAAACTTGAATACAATGGCTTTTATGTAAAATGAACAGAGGCGACAGGCGAGGCACTAACTCCATTTTTGTGAGCTGTGTTCCAACTTCCTAACAAATAATAATTGCTCCATCCTCAGATAAATGAACCAGAGAAAGAAAAAAAGAACAAGAAAAGATGTCTCCCAAACACCCCCTTATGAAACGTAATTTAAGAACAAAATAAGTCAGCTAAAGCACAAAGAGCTTTAGCTATCTGAACTTTTCTGCTTTCAGACAGTTCAGGTCAACAAGAATAAACTTGAGAAACAGAGCAGTGAGAAAAAAGGGGGAGAGCTTGCCAATCTCATTAACACCAGATGGTACCACACTGGTCGCATCATTGTGAAGGAACATTTCTGCAGCCCAGTTATTCAACTGCTAGCGGTGAGACTATGTCCATGCTATATACCTAGGGAGTTTTCACACAGCATTTTGGTTGCTGTTTAGTTGTACCCCATTCTAACCAAACAACCATGTGATGCCAGCCACTCTGTTACTGTGAACAACCCTGTGCTTTCTCCACAATGTCTAGGGATTTTAATTGCATGACGGTGCACAAGACTAATTTCACTTTCACTTAGTTTGGGGACAGCCCTATCAGAGGAGACAGGACCCTGGACCTGAACATCAACAGAGCCAGTAAGCTTAACTATATCTTCAACATGGGGGGATGTCAGGATCCCTGCCTCAGCCCTGCTCCACCCTTCCTCCCCCCTCCCCTCTCCACTCAGCTCTCTCCCATGACTGGATCCTGTTTCCAATCAATCAGCCGAAACACCGGGCAGCTGTGGCTAAACACACCTGGCCCATCCTCTCCCTGCCAGATTGTTGCAGCACTACAATATTCATTTATTGAAGTAAAATAAGTTCTTTGGTTAAGAAGCTTCTAGTTGAGTTTGAGTTTAACTAAATTCGTTGGCTTTCTGACATTGATGTGTTTCACATTCCACAGGTTCTTGATGGGGTTTAACTCAGGACTTGGGGGAGACCAATCTATAAACTTAATTTCTGCCTGATTTAGCCATTTCTTTACCACTTGTAAAGGGTCATTGTCTTGTTAGAATCTTAACAAGAATGAGATTATAGAATAAGAATGAAAATATCTTAATTGTCATTGAAATTTGCAAAAAACTGGTCAGTCTCTTAGTACATAATAAATAAATACAACGTGCATAGATAATTAGGAGGTACTTAGACGGTTAGTGAGTGTTTAACAGAGTTCAGTTCTCTCATGACTCTGGGGTAGAACCTGTTTTTCAGTCTGTCCGAGATTTGATGGACTTGAAACGTGCCTGAGGGTAGTGGGTCAAACATATAGTGACCAGGAAGGGACTGGTCCTTAAAGGGGAAATGAAGCACTCAGTCAAGTTAGCATAAATCACTACATGTACACTGTATTGTCAAAAGTATTGCCCCCCTCTGCCTTTACACGCACATGAACTTTAATGACATCCCGTTCTTAATCCGTAGGGTTTAATATGGAGCTGGTCCACCCTATGCAGCTATAACAGTCTCAACTCTTCTGGGAAGGCTTTCCACGAGGTTTAGGAGAGTTTTTATGGGAATCTTTGACCATTCTTCCAGAAGCACATTTGTGAGGTCAGGCACTGATGTTGGACCAGAAGGCCTGGCTCTCAGTCTCTGCTCTAATTCATCCCAAAGGTGTTCTATCGGGTTGAGGTCAGGACTCTGTGCAGACCAGTCAAGTTCCTCCACACCAAACTGGCTCATCCATGTCTTTATTGACCTTGCTTTGTGCACTGGTGGCAGTCATGTTGGAACAGGAAGGGGACATCCCCAAACTGTTCCCACAAACTTGGGAGCATGAAATTGTCCAAAATGTCTTTGTATGCTGAAGGAAGCATTAAAAGTTCCTTTCACTGGAACTAAGGGGCCAAGCCTAGCCCATGAAAAACAAGCCCACACCATAATCCCCTGAAACACCTGAATTCAATTATTTGGAGGGGTGTCCCAATACTTTTGGCAATATAGTGTATTTTGTCATTTTGTGTGAAAGATTGTTGACTAATCTGTGGTTGTCAGACGGATTTAGGTTAAATGTTTTTTATCCACTGTTGCAAACAAAAGCTTGAGCTTCTTTGTGTTGCTGAAGGACACAGTATGGTCACGACTAGACACTTGAGCTGCTGTAGAGCTTCTCTTTTCAGTATTATCCTTGTATATCATGAAAATACTCAGTAACGTGGTGCAGAATCTGCTCATGTTCCAGTTTCTCCCAAGGATGTGCACGTTATGTTAACTGGTGGAGCGACTCTGCAGGTTTTGACATGTTTGCGTTAACTGATGCTCCACCTGCTGCCCTGATTGATCCATATAACATCATGTAAACACAAACAGCACAAACCTCCCACTTCTTAAACCCTAATCAGTCACTTTTGAGTTGAACAAACCCAAATTCATCATCTAACCTCCAACGCAAAAAGATGCCAGAGTGACGGCATGAAGTGCAAACAAATCAACCTAATGAACGCAGCAGTCAGATGCAGCTCCTCATCGACGCCCCGTTGCTGTCCGTCGTTTTAATAATGCTCTTTAATGATATTCTGCATGTCGGCTGGCGAACGCAGCTCCATATGTTGGTGCAGCTGTGGGGAGTTTACATGATCTTTACACGGCTTCAGAGCTCGACCTCCTGCTGGGAGAAAAGGCTTCACATGTTGACTGGAAATACGTGTGACTTCGGTCTCCAGAGGACTGGATTTGACTGTTTTACTCCTTTACATGCAGCCGTGGTGCAGAAAAATCCAATAAATGCGCTTCAGACCTTTCGAGTGTTTCTCGACCACATGAAATTTTCAAATAGTGATGCATCTTTTTTGCTTGTTTCATCCATTTTTGGTGCTTTCATGGTCAGATCCAGAGGCAGAGACCAAACTGGTGGTTTCATTTCATGGTTAGAGTAACAAAAATCTGAATTTAAACTGGGAAACTTGCCATTTAAAGCATGCACACACTCAAAGGATGGCAGCGTTTACTTTTAAGTTTGAATTTAATGTAAAAATAATTAGTTGTATGCAAGAAAACAGATGAATTATTTCTCCTTTTGATTTCAAATCCAATGGAATGCTATTCTCAAGCTGCAGTGTATGCATTTTGCTAATTGCATATATTATTAGGTGCATCTGACCCAATATTTAAACCCTTTCAATGGTTTTACAAATTCATGCTGTCCTCCTTGTGTCACACTGGTGATGGCGTCTCATATGTTAACGCTCCATCACATGTAAATGCATTTCACGGTGGATTTTGAACTGTGACACATCTTGCAAAAAGGATCCCATATCAAATTGCAATATTGGCCAGAAAAATTAGATATTTTGTCCAAATCATGCAGAGTTTTATCTGTATAGAGGAGTTTTTGGTGTCTTCTAAAATAAAACTAACCGAAAATGATAAGAACTCAGAATTCAACATATATACATGTTTTCAACCAGTTTTGTCAATTGATGGTTCATTTATTGAACCACAGTAGACATTTTTCATTATCAAATGGTCAGAAATTACAGAAAATACATTGATTTCAGTCAAATAAGGTTCCACAGACTCATTGCATTGGTTTGCTGTATGCAAAACAAACATGTTTACTGTCATGCTTAGGCCAGGAAACACCCTGCTATGTTAGCATAATTCTCTGTTAGCAAGCTTATTTTAGTGTTCTGCTACATTCGAAGCACAGATGAGGAACCAAACGTGACTTCGGCAGCACATTTTGGTGTCTAGTGTCACATAAAATTGTATTTCAGCATTGTTGTGAAATCTTGGTGAGATAATGTAGTGACTACTTGCACTACTTGGTCACTAACTGGATGTTAAATTAACATAAGGCAGCTTTCCACTGCAGGAACTTTACAGGAACAGACTCTTATTAGGACATTTTTACACTTTCTGTTACAACTGAGGTGTAGGATCCAACAGCGTCCAGTTGTTAGAGCACAGAGGAAATAGAACAATGAAAGTTTGTTATGTTAGCTTATGTGGATGGCAGTGTTATAGAGGAGGAGACTGCTACTGGATGAAGATATAGACCAGAGAGAAAAAAATATTGTGCCTGATGTTCTCTCAGAGTTTAACCAACAAGATTTTCATCCATCCATCTGTACGCCGCTTAATCCTCTGCAGGGTTGCGGGGGGGGGGCTGGAGCCTATCCCAGCCGACTTAAGGCGAAGGCAGGGGACACCCTGGACAGTTCACTAGTCTATCACAGGGCCACACACAGGACAAACAACCAAGCACACTCTCATTCACACCTATGGACAATTTAGAATCATCAATTAACCTCAGCATGTTTTTGGACTGTGGGAGGAAGCTGGAGTACCTGGTGAGAACCCACACTGCACAGGGAGAACATGCAAACTCCACACAGAAACATCCCAGGCATCCTAACCGGGACGCGAACCAGGGATCTTCTAGCTATGAGGCAACGGTGCTAACAACAGCCTGGTCTGAATTTTATTCAGATGTTATTCTTATTAAAATAAGAGGACCGTAATCTCTTAAACAGTTAAGAAACAGTATAATCACTAGAAAAAAGGGGATCATTCATATGATTATATGTACATCATGTATAAAATCTGAGTTGAAATCTAACATTGTATTGCACGTTTTTAATAAAATTAATAGACAGTTAAGCAAGGCTGTGACAAATGCACTGATTTTATACCGAAGTAACAAGTACGAGGGCGGATCAGAAAGTTCTGAGACTGTCTCTTGAGCACATTACAGTCAAACACATGCAACATGTGGGGGTCATCCCTATGTTCCCCAGGTCCTATGTTCCCCAGGTCCTATGTTCCCCAGGTCCTATGTTCCCCGTTTTTCCTAAAAAGGGTCCTATGTTCCCCGGTCACATACAAAGCGGGGAACATAGGACCCTTGTTTAGAAAATACGCTCCCCAACATGTGCAAGCAGTAACTGACGTGACAGCATTAGCACATCACATCTCAGTCAAGAAC
>OMNN01076177.1:5641-22989 GCA_900302755.1 Chromis chromis | reverse complement strand
TCCTGTCTTCACAAAGGCTGCAGTAATCAGTTTTGGTTGACACTGTTTCAAACAAGTTGTGATTCTGAACGTGATGATAATTGTGAAGGGTGTAGTTTGTGCTGCTTTTGAACTATATTGCAGAAATGTGTTTCTGCTATTTAGCTTGACTTAATAAATGCAAATGAGGTGCACAAAACAGTAAAAACACCTCAATACAAGAGCACCACGAACTGCATCCTCCAAAATGACCATGAAGTGGAATTAACAAAAACTGAACATTGCAGCCTGCATTAAAGGATGAATCTGTGCATAGCTGTTATATCAAACTGTATTTGTTTTAGCTAGGTATATTTAATAAACAGGCAACTGTCTAGTTTCAGTTCATTTAAAAAATTAAAAACTTCTGTGGGGTTTTTCTCACCTAGGAGAAACTCCACACAGTTTTCCCAACTTGTGCGGTTTGCCTGTGTTGGTGAGAAAGCTCACAATCGAATGCTGGGACAAAAACGGGCATCTGGGCTCAGAAAGATATGGTAATAGTCTGGTCCCAAGCTGACTCTCATGAGGGTTTTGTGTAATCTGAAGGCAAGCTGAACTAACCAGGGAAGACTGATAGACACATGGAATCCATTCAAATCCAGACTGACCAGCTGTCAGTCAACACAATTAGTTTTTCCCATACTGATGTGCTTACTGATACAGAAGGCATCACAAACAGTCGAATCAGTGAGTTATGTCAGTTTGTGTGACTCGTTGTTTGGTTTATTTGTATAGACCAGGAGATTTCAGTACACACAGTGTTTATTCTATGGATACATTTATTGTTCATTTTCCTCTGCTAATGACATTTTTTGACAAGACACACGTAGAATATCACCAGAATTCCCCTTGTAACATAAGGTAGAATTGATTCACTGAGACTTAAAATGCTGGTCTACAATTAAGTCACAACAACAAAAGCTGTGAAAAGATGACTTTGAGTTTTCAGTAGGGCTGCATGTCATCTCAGTTTGTTTTTGATTAAGTTGATGAATCATTTTGTTATTTCACTAATTTTATAATGCAGCCTTACAAGACTGACTTGAGATAAGTAGGTCTAGATAAAACCTGAGAATACTGTCTGAGAGGTGACTGTGTGCTGTGCTACAGGAAGTGAAGGAGGCTCGGCATCGGTACGAGACCCGTCTGGTGGAGGTGGATTCTGGACATAAGGAAGAGTATGAATTTAAACTGACTCAGGGCCTGGCTGACATGAGGGCTCAGAATGAGGAGCAGATCAAGATCTACAAGGACAACATGGAGAGCACCTACGTGGCCAAAGTATGAACGCACACACACACACACACACACACGCACACTGTCTCTCTCTCTGTACTGTACATAATGGTACATGCTGTCTGTTCACATAAAAGTCCATTCCATGTGAAAAAGTGAACTGAAATTTAAAAAAAAAAAAGCTTCTATATGTACCAGTTGTTACAGGACACCTTAATAAACACGAACAGGGTTATCACCAAATATTGTCAGATTCTCTCTGCAGTATGTTTAAATATCCTCATTCACAGTTTTGTAAGTAAGTTGTTTTTAACAGTCAAGCAAAGCTCATGTACCTCCTATGAGGAAGCAAACAACAACCCCTGCAACACTTGACTAATTTCCTGCATGTCAGGAAGTGACTGACACTGTTCACTTTCTTTCGGGCTGTGATCAGGAGGAAACACTGGTAATACTGCAGACTCTTGAACCATCTGTGCGTGTTTATTTCCAGCTTGAAGACCTGCATCGCTTATCTGAGATGAACGGAGCATCAGCGAACATGGCCCGAGAGGAGCTCCGAGAGTCGGCCCTGAGGATTGAGAGCCTCTCTGCCCAGTTGGGAGGACTGCAGAAGGAGGTAGACTTTTTATCTTGCTCCTCAAGCTTTTGTGTTCTTTGACAGAATTACTAATGGTCTTTTAAATTATATTTAATTGTATTTGATATTTAATTATTGGCATTCTTATTAAGGACAAAGGAAAACCTGCTGTGTATAATTAAACTGAAGATATGTATAAATGAGTTTTGACTACTTGATATGCCTATATGTAAGAAAATGCATGATACAAGCTTTACAGATATTTTAAATCAACATTTAGAAAGGGTTGAAAGGGCTTGTCATATAGTCTTACAAATGCAATGATGTAAGAGAACATCCATCCATCATCTATCCACCGCTTAATCCTCTGTAGGGCTGCGGGGGGGCTGGAGTCTATCCCAGCCGACTCAGGGTGAAGGCAGGGGACACCCTGGACAGGTCACCAGTGTATCGCAGGGCGTAAAGAGAACAGTTAATATGTATTTTGAGTTTATCTTCTAGTACAACTCTAACATTTAGATCTTTCACCGTAATACGAATAAAGAATCCATCTAGGTATTGTAAACCTTGTAATATTCATAGTTTATTATTTATTATGTGGAGTGACTTTGTCTGTCACAACGTATAAACTACAAAAACATGAAATAAATTTTAATAATGTTGAAAAATGACCGATTACCTACAGTCCTATGGCATCATTTATCTCCCCCTTTGTCCTATAACTTAGTATGTAGGTTCAGCCCCATCCTCATGCAGTCAGCAACATGGAGCGCAAAAGAGTGCCTATACCACAGTACTGCAGACCCTTATTGGCTATAATTACATTTTCTTACTTATTAGTCACTGAGGATTCACGCATGTCTCATTTTTATTGCTGTGGTTTTGGGACCAAAGGCAGTAATCTGTTCAAACATGGGGACTGCCCTACTGAGGCATGTTGTTTCAGGTCATTTACAAGGAATGTGCGCCTGCATGTATTTGACTGGCCACAGCATGACCTTGTCAACTGATGCCAAACTGTGCTGTGGCAAAAGTGGAGTATTTGTTCTCCTGGACTACCTTGCATGTTTTGCTGGAATCCTCCATGCTGGTGCCGAATCTGTGTCACCAGACTCATTTTTGCAAACATAACATCCATAATAGTACCTTACAGACAAACTACATGTTTCTGCTTCAGACAAAATGTTTTTTAATGATTCAGTTTTGTTCTGAGAAATGCTTTTGCTAAAGCTGATATCAAAGCTTGTGCAATGACTTGTTCAACCTTGTATTTGCCTGCTCTGTAACACGGGGGCATCATCTCAGACTCTGACCTCACTGTATATATGCAGACTCGTGGTTGGCGTGATCGTATATCGGAGCTGGAGGCAGCGCTGGCACAGGAGAAGGCCGCAAGTCGCAAGTTGCTGGCAGACAAAGACCGCGAGGTGGCTGAGATCCGAAACAAGATGCAGCAACAGCTGAATGACTATGAACAGCTGCTGGATGTTAAACTAGCTCTGGACATGGAGATCAATGCCTACCGCAAACTTTTGGAGGGAGAAGAAGAAAGGTGAGGATCCACAGAGGCATGATAACTGAGGAGCCTCAGTGACCAGGATGTCTGGATATAATTGTGGTGTTTTCTTCCCCCAGACTCAAGCTGTCTCCCAGCCCTTCATCTCGTGTCACCGTGTCTCGAGCCTCGTCCAGCAGTCACAGCGTGCGGACCAGACAGGGCAAGAGGAAGCGTGTTGATGTGGAAGAACAGGAAGCCAGCAGCTCAGTATCCATTTCTCACTCTGCTTCAGCCACAGGACCCATCTGCATCAATGAGATTGACACTGATGGCAAGTTCATCTGCCTTCACAACAACGGAGATGAGGTGGGCTCCTGGGTTTTTAGGTTCTGCATGCTTTTAGTTTCTTAATGTGTTTGTGGAGTTGAAAATGTTCTGTTTGGAAATGTGGTTTACTTTTGGTATATTACATGCATTTCTTTATTGTGTCTGTCTCAGGACCAGGCCATGGTGGGCTTTGAGATGATTAAGACCATTGGAAATGCTACAGCCACCTTTAAGTTTACACCCAAATATGTCCTGAAGGCTGGCCAGAAAGTCATGGTAAGAGTTTGCGTCTCCTTAAATTTCATCATTTTCAACCTGTTACACAGTTTAGAAATTTGGCACATTAGGAATCTGCGTTTTAAGTTCAACAGCCAAATGTATGTGATACCCAGTCTGAAATGCCTCTTAGTTGTCTAATAGTGAACTGAGCTAGCAGAGGCACAGAGACGCCATGATTGGATTTTAACGATGCTGTGTATGTTCTTTGTCACATTTAACACAATTTCACATTGAGTGACTAAGACTGTGGAGCTTTGTGTTTGTGTTTTGTGTAGATTTGGGCCTATGATGCTGGTGTGAGCCCCAAACCTCCTGCAGACCTGGTGTGGAAGAACCAGTCCTCCTGGGGTTCAGGGGAGGATGTCCATGTGGTGCTGATCAACCCTCAGGGAGAAGTGAGACCACACAGACACATCCATCCATCATGCATTTTGTCATTGACCCTCAGTGTTCTGTCTGCAGACTCTTACTACTGTTATGTCATAATTTGCTGTTACCACCCACCATCCATCCCACACCTGTCCAGCCTCACACCCACAGCTCTTTATCTTTTCTGGGGAAAACTGAAGAGCTGTCTTGTTAGTTTCTTGTGTTTCTTGGGTGATGCTGTTGATGATAGCTTGGTGGTTGACAGTAATTGTGTGTGTGTGTGTGTGTGTGTGTGTCAGGAGGTGGCGAAAAGAACTACTACATATAAGACAGGAGAAGAAGAAGAACAAGGTGAGGAAGATGATGATAATGGAGTTGAGGCCATTGATGAAGATCGCTTCCACCAGCAGGTGAGGCTTCAGCTCATTGGAGAGATTTAGGATTGAAAGGTGGAGTAAGCCTTTCTTGTGAGAGACAGCTGATGTTTGAACTCAACAACCAAACACACTCCTGCCTTTTAATTGTACTGCAACAGAAAAACACTTTCTAATAAACGTTTCCAGGAATTTAGACTTTCAGCAGCAGCTGTTTAGTGGCAAATTATCCTCCAAAAAAAAATACTTCCGACAGAACCAGGCACAGGGAAGGCGGCCATCTACCTTGACCCCTTGGGGGAAGAGTGGGGATGACGGGGGTGAGGAATGGTAGGGGCGGGGATCGCAGATGAACAGACAAACGATACGAGAACAATGAACACTTTGCAGGTCGGTGAGGTCAGAGACTGCAGATCACACATGTAGATCCACCAAAATTGAATCACCTGTTCCTTGTCACATTATCAACATTTCCTGAAAATTTCATCAAAATCCGTTCCTAACTTTTCAGGTTATCTTGCTAACAAACAGACAGACAAACGCCGGCAAAAACATAACCTCCGCTTCGCGCTTGGCGGAGGTAATAATGCTCCATAACCAACTCTGGTGTTAGTGGAACAATCATCATTACATTAACAAACTGGAATTGGACCATTCTGTAGAACATGATGGTCTGGCTGCACCAAAATGTGATTCTGCTATAGGGGGGAAAAATGCTCTGGCGTGTTTGTATTTCTTTAAAGCAATCACACAGGGTTAAGTGAAGGATGCAGCTTCTGTGTTTACTCAAAAAAAGTGACAGCTGTAATTCTTGTGGTGAAACATTTGCATGCAGGGAGACAAACTATGATTTAAATTGATCATCCACCACAAAAAAACAAGAGGAGCTGCGTTACTGCACTTCTGCAAAACTTTGGTTTCACTTTCATTTGCAATGCAGTATTTTGCTGCCTGGAGGTTGCTGCTGTTGTTTCCTGTGGTGAAGTAAATGGTAACACACAGATGGCGAAAGGGGTAGGGGAGGTGAATGCCAACTGAGAAATCAGCCAATTATACCTGCAGTCACACTACAGTCGGTCAAACAAAGTCTAAAGCCTTGTGACACATTTAACTCTGAAGTTTACACTATAAAGTATGCTGGAGCTAAAGGGATCCAAAAACGGCTGCGTCATTTCACTTATTTACAGTAGATGTCCATGAGGAAATTGATTTGTCCACCAGACTTCTATCACACAACCTGACAGCCTCAAACTCATTGTATCTGACACAGATTGAAACCAAGACTTTATTTGATCTGTCTCACACTATGAGAGATGCAATAAACAGTCATCATCAGTGTCAAGGTGTGTTTTGGCTCCAATCAAGGTCATGTCCTAATGTAGATGTTTAAACCTGTGCTCATCTCCATTTTAAGATGACCATTTTAGGCCTGAACAAAGACAGCCTGGTTGTAGTGTTAAGTTTGAACCATGAGTGTTTGTGATTCTGCAGGGAGGCCCTCGCACTGCCAAGGGAAACTGCTCCATCATGTGATCCACCTGCACCAACCAGCCACCACCTCCTCCTCTGAGCCCAGCCAGTCTGCTGCCAACTGTAATACCAGAACTATTTTTCTATCTTTTGTAGTGTGTTTCAGCAAAATGTATGATTTTATCTCTTTTTTTAATAAAAAAAGGAAACCTGTTTTTTGTAGACATTGTCATCTTACAAACCAAAATAAGATGGTTATTGAACAAAATTGGTTTTGGTAGGTTATAAGCTTTTCTTTCTTGAAACCATGCAGCAAGTAGCAATATCTTCAAGAAAACTGAGTCGTGTACTGTGTGAACTTTACAATTTACTTTTTTTTCTTCTTTTTTTTAACTTTATTTTATTATTATTATTATTGATGATGATGATGATATATTTTAGGTCTCTAAAGTTCCAAGAAAAGCCACAAGATGTCAGTGACTGGGTCAGGGCTCGTTTAGATCAGTGTTTGAATTAGTTAAAAACGTACTGTATGAATAAATGAAGTACACTAAAGGCTGTGTGGTAACAGGAGTTGATGTGATTCATGACTTCCTACCAGCAGTCTGGACCTTGACAGGACAAAATGTTACAATAACGAGGAATTCTCTGTTCAGTGTAGAGTAGATTAGAAAACCCCCAATACCTTGATTGTATTCATGAGAAAGTCAGAGGACAGTTTGTTGCAGTTGTTGAGTGACCTGAAGACCCTTGTGTAAAATGTAGGATTAAAACTAGCTTAGGTGATTCCTGATGGTAGCATCTACCGTCTAGTAAAAGATCTGATCTGAGACACTACAAACAGGAACTGTGCCACTTTTCAACAGGCCATCTCATTTTCTTAGGAATGTGTTGTCATGCTGCACACTTGATTTTCTCTTTGCTGACTTTAAATAAGCGTTGCACCACTAATAAAGAAGTGTTGATTGTATTAACTTTTGATATTTGAAGTGTTTTTTGTATTTGTGTGTTTTCCAATGCATGCTATGGTTGTAACCTTTATAGCTGAATGATTAAATGTTTTCTTGTACTCCTTTTCCTTCATTTTATTCATCATTCCAATGGTGTTCCATAGAAGAAGCCAACAGGCAGAGAGAATCTGATATGGAAACAGAAACCAGAAATAATAATGCTGGATAAAAAATCAATGTGCACAGCATCTCATTTGGCATCAAGGAGATAAATTTTTATGAAAGCTTAATGCAAAGTGAACACTGAAAAAAATATTTGGCACTAACTTGATTGTATCAACACTGTATTTTATTTCTTCTACAAAACACACACACATTTAAATAACAAAATAACCTTTGGTTTAAGCATATCGACATATGAACAAACTGTATTCACACCGACTGCAGCTGTACCAGAGCGTTTCCTCTCTGCATCTGTTTGTGCTACTGAAATAGGTGCCTCCAGTACAGGAGCAGTCTGATGTTTGGCTGTTGTCTGAACTTTTTTTACCTGACTCTGCAAACAAGGTTTTCCAAAACGTCAAACTGGAGCAATAATGTCTCCATCATCACTATTACATTTTGGGGGCTTTTTATGTAGAGCTATTGCTGCAAGTTATCATCACAGTGTTTGGCCTTTAGTCCTTTGGTCAACCCAACACTGATCTGTCCCCCTCTCAGGAGCAAAGACAGCTGCTACATCATCTGACAGTATCTTGGTGTCCTACTGAGACGGTCCTTTATTGTGTTCACAATGGCTTTAAGAAAAAAGTTCTGCTTGGACCATTATACTGGTGGTCACTCACACATCAGCTCTAGCAGAACATCTCACAGCAGTGCTTTAAAGTGCAAACAGCTGGAGCTGAACAGAGCGCCGATGGAGCTCTGCGCTCAGACGGTTGACTCTTTGGATGGCCGCTTCACTCGCTTGGAGCCTTTTAAGGAGTGCAGTAGTGATTCTTCACTGTGCGACCTGGGAAAAAGGAGGACTACTCTCTGATTAGACTGACGCCACTCACTGTATAGTCGACAGTGATACCTGAGAGACACCTGGGGAAGACAAACATCAGAATGTCACCTACAAAGCTTTTTAATGATGAAGCCATTCAATCAAATGATACTCATTAAAAAAATAAAAATACATTTCCAGTTTTAGAGGGCCACACTACCTATTTGACATAAAGATGAGTTGACTGTTCAGGATTAGTACTGCTCAACCTGTTACAGTTGAATCTTCGGTGGGGTTCAAGGGGGTTTGATGTGGACGTTTACCATGGAAGGAGGTACAGACCAAATGAGGCACAAGCATCAAAAGGGTGAAAAGGCATATTGTTGCTGGGCTCATGTGGAATGAGAAATGATCCGGACAAAAGTGTTTCCATGTTAGCAGGCATCCTGCTAGCGTCCTGGTACACTCTGGCATTAATGTAGAAGAAAATTAAATTCAATGAAAACGGCTGTGGGTAATTACAAAAGCAAAAAAATAAATAAAATGACAGGAGCACAACAAACATGTGCTAATGCAAAGTTTAACAGCATGTGGCTCAGGTGCATCATTTCTTCTCGTTTTTTTTGCCTAAACCAGGATGTCATGTATTGAGTTGTGCATCGCTTGTACTGCACCAGGCACTGACCACAATGTGTACGGTTGCATCTTAAGGTACACCTGTAGAACATAACTCAGACAGACTAAGGAGGTAGAACACTGCTGATTTTGGGAGAGGAGGGCAAACAGACTGCAGCCAAGGTGTGAGGTGCTCCTGATGATGCTGCGCTCCCTCCACAGGCACCACCAGGGTACCAGGGATGCATTGGGCAGTTTCATCACCTTCTGCAGTCCTCACCAGTCTCAGACAGAGCAGTTGCCTTGCAAGACTGTGATGCATTTGGTCAGGATGCTCTCGAAGATCACCACCATCTTTGGAGACAAGTTGATCTTCTCAGGTTGAAGTGACACTGGTGAACCTTCTTGATCAGGGTTGAGGTGTTGAGGGTCCAGGGGAGGTCCTTGGGGATGTGGACACTCAGAAACTTGAAGCTGGAAACACACTCAACCTCTGTTCCATTTGTGTGGAAGGGGTTGCCAATGCAGCCTTTGTCCTGGTTAAGGCCACAGTGAGCTGATTGTCATTGAGGCACGTTGCTGTGTAGTGTTTTGGCACCGGCTCAAAGGAGGTGGTTTTAAAACACGTGGGGACAGCTGCTTAGGCTAGGCAGGTTGAAAATGTCAATGAGGAGGACCACAGTCAGCTGTGCAGTGCATGCTCCGAGTACACGTCCAGGGAGGCATCAGGGCAGCAGCCTTGTGTGCATTAATCCTGCTCAGTGCAGCACACGTCAGCTGGAGTTGGTTTGGGTTCTAAGAGTAAAAACAGCACCCATAGGGCGCCCCGATAGCCGAGCAGTTATGTCGCGTGACCCACGTGCAGAGGCGTAGCGGCTGTGCCGTGTTCAAGTCCCACCTTGGCCGCATGTCCTTCCCCACTCTCTCCCGTTTCTAACTCTATCCACTGTCCTGTCCTCTCTAATAATAAAGGCATGAAAAGGCCAAAAATAAATCTTTAAAAAAACACAGCACCCATTCTTTTTTGCACTGACACCCACACGTCTCAGCATACCAACCAGAGTCCAGAAGAGATAAATGGTGAAGAGGGCAACAGTCAGTGCGATGAGCCCCACAGCCTCCAGCTGGCTGGAGAAGTGAAGGTGATCTATGGCACCACGAAGACAGAGCCAGCCGGAGATGGTGGCCAGAGGAGTGATGAGCAGAAAACACACCATGTCACCAAACAATGTGCGCTTCTCCTGTCGAAGACCAGGGCTCTGCAGCCACTAGACCACCAACAAGAATTAAAGCACAGTCAGTTTCTACATGAAATGTAAATGAAGGAGTTACTGCACTTAATCCTCCTCAGAGGAGGAGCTTTGTCAGACTGTCTGGTACCTCAAGCAGCGGCCTGGACTTCCTCTGCACAGTGAACTGGTAGTGGCAGAGCTCACAGAAGCTAGTCCCTGAGGCAGACAGCCAGTGTTCCAGACAGCTGCGATGGATGGTAGCAAGAGTCCCAGAGCATTCACAGGGAGACAGCAGCTCTTCCAGGGCTCCGCTGTCATGACAGATACGACACATGGGGTTCTCTGGTGCACCACTGATGATGAGAAGGTGGCAGCAGAGAGGATACTTGTTTATACTAGACAGAAACAGACACACACACACTAAAGAAATACTTTAAGTTTATTTGAGATTATGCTGCTTATCAGTTCCTAAACAACTTGCTTCTGGTTTCTAACGAATGCACGTGTGTCTTCCTATCTCCTGATACATTTGTCTTAATAAATCAGAATAAATTCTCAGTGAACCTACTTGGCCGTTGCCAAGTTCATTAGCAGGTAAACAACACAAATTGTATGATTGTCTTATATCAGCTTAATTTAACAAATGTTGCTACAAAATGCTTTATAAAGGACGGGATTGGACTCTTGTATGATTACAGTACAGTAGCCAAAGAAAACACGACATACTCAGCCTATTGAGGCACGTTACAGTTTAGCATGCGATATTTACAGCATATAGAGGCTCTGCAAAGTATTCCATTGGAAATGTTACTTAAAGTCAAAGTATGTGAATGTAATAAGGCAAATTAACTATTCCCCTTCAATTTAATATTATTTCAGTAGATTTAATAAAGTAACATTTAATAAGAGTTGGTGATGAATTCAAGTCTGTCTATTGGCATGAGTCAATTAAAAAGCAGTGCACATACATTTTACACTCAGGTGCTCCCAACAGATTGTCATTTACTTCAGTTCTTGGGTCAGTGTTGACCTTTTGAACTCTGTACTGGTACATGTCTGGAAAAAGCACATCAATGACCTACCACTGTTTGGTGTAAGCGTCAATCCCTGAAGACGTAAGCTGATCATTCAGCTTGGTCGACACCTGAGGCTGCTCGCTGGTGGACACGTTGCTCTCCTCCATGGTTTTACCTGGGAGAGGCGGCTCATAAGACGCCTCAGGCTGGCAGCTCACATGGGCCGACAGACACTGGTTTGGCAAAACTTCTTGTAACAATGTGCAGCGATTGGTCATCACGATGGCAGACAGTAGAACACTGAGCACAGACTGAAGGTCTCACTGAGCATCTCCCATCTGCAGGAATACAAGAGGTGATTCAGTTAAACCTGCTGACAAGAGTCTTGGGTGTCCATGACCGACTGACCTTCCTTTGGTAGGTACTAACCACTGTGTACTGGAAACACCCCACAGACCTTTCACTGTTGGCCTCTTAAAATAGATTTCCCGGATGAGCTCCAGTGCCCTCCGCAGCACAGCTTCTAGCATCCTCACCAGATTAATGTGGGTGTGTTTAAGAAATGCACATATTTTGCCCTGACTTTCTGGTTTTGGACATTTTACTGCACTTTACTGTAATGTTGCAAGTTGTTGTCAACCCAAGTCAAGCTATCTTCACCTGTCTCTGTGATTAGTCTGCAAAGTCTGACTTGGTTCAGTGTAAAAGTTTCCCACCCATGGCTTCCAAAGTATGGGAGTACTTTTAATCATCATATTACACAATGGTGGTTTGTACATGTGCAAAACCTAGCAACACAGCACAATGCATGAACCCCTGAAGAGAAACACACAGGAGCTATTCTAAATGGTGCACTGCCAGAAAAGACCAAACCACCACAAGTGTTGTCTGTTCATTGGTAGGCAAGGCATTTTGGCATTTTAATTTGTATAGCGCATTTCATACATGAGAGCAGTTCAATGTGCTTTACATAAAAAACTAAAGTTAGAAACCTACAAGTGCTAAAACAAATTTACATTAAAATTATAAAAACAACAGTGCAAGACCCAAAAGTTACAGTGCTCATTCATACGCACATGTAAAAAGAAAAGTTCTTAACCTGGATTTAAAAGTCAGAACATTTGGTGCTGACCTCAGCATAACAGCTAAACGCTGCCTCATCATGTTTACTTTGAACTCTGGGCTCTACTAACTGACCTGAATCCATAGATCTCAGAGCCCTGCTGGGTTTAACATGTCCTTCATGTATTCTGGGCTTAAACCATTTAGTGATTTGTAGACCAGAAGCAGAACTTTGAAGTCTATCCTGAAGCTGACTGGGAGCCAGTGCAAGGATTTCAGAACTGGACTGATGTGTTCTGATCGCTTTGTTCTAGTCAGCACTCGAGCTGCAGAGTTCTGGATAAGCTGCAGTTGTTTAATGCTCCTTTGGGGGAGTCCAGTCAGAAGACCATTACAGTAGTCAAGTCTACTGGAAATGAATGCGTGAATTGTCCCTGACTGGAGTGAGCAATTGATTATTTGCTGCAAATCAAAAAGGACAGACTTCACAATTTGTTTAACAAAGTCAGATGGCACTGCATCCAGACAGCATGTTGATGGTTTAATCTGCTGCACTGTTTCCTCCAACGTCTTAAGGTCAGCTGTATGAAATTCTGATGTTCCTGGGCAGTTTTAGGGATTGCATCATTGTATTGTTTTGCTTCTTTATGGTGATATCTAACCTAATAGGCTGGATTTTTCCCCTTAAAGTAGTGAGCAAATTCATTGCATTTTATCAGTTTATCACCCACTGCAAACAGAGTGCGTGTATTATTGATGTTTTTATTAATAATTTCAGAAAAATGTCGCTGTCTGGCCCTACAAGGGGGGAGATTGTTAATGTTTGTTTTTGTAGCTGCTAAATTCACTCAAAAAGCTCAAAACTCAAAAATGACTAATTTAAATGAATGAATGACTGAGATGAGATAAAGTAGCATCACGTAGAGGACAGCAAGATGCAGTAAAGACTTTCACACTGACCTGAAATGAAGCGAGTGCACATAAATGAGGTAAACAGCACAAGTCAGTAAACAGTCAGCGGCCCTGTGGGGACACAAAGTGTGAGCTGCACGGAGACGTCCTCAAAGGGGTCTGTTCACACCTGACACACTTGAATTAGTTTTCCTTTATTAATAGAACTGATAGGTCATTCCCCCTCTCCCACAACCAACTTCCCTACCTCCGTGGTGCAAAACAGGTTGCAACTTTTAAAAAAAATTAACAGCGTTTTGTATTTGTTTTGTTTTAATTTTAAAAATTGTCCTAAATAAATGAAATGTTTTACTTTTTCGAGTCTCTCCCTCTTTTCAAAGAAGCTCTCAGAGACGTTTGTTTTTTTTTCAGACGGAAGTGACGGGAAGACGATCTTTTTCCAAATAAAACACCCTGCGGACTCCGCCGGAAATAAAATAAAACGTTTTTTCTTTCTGTACCGGACCGCTGAGTTAAAACATACATTGCTACTATTGTGAAACACTATTGTGACATTTTCACTTTAAAAAAAAATAAGAATCACTTAGTTAAAGTCAGTCTTGGGTTTCATATGATTTATTCTCTCCAAACGTTAGCAAGGCTGAACTGTGATGGAACAAACCGACCTAAGTCCTTACCAAAAAGGGATTGTGTCATCACCAGTCATGTTTGTACAGTTTTAAATGAGCCTCCTATAACTAACTGCGCTCATGCAGGGTGGGTGAACAGGCCGAGCTATGCTGCCTCAGATCAACAGCAGCTTTAAAGTCAGGAGCACATGGAGTTAGAGGAGGCCGCGCTACAGACACACGGTTCCTTCACGCAGCACAGACTTACCTTTGGTCGACGTCCTTAAACAACGTATGTCCAGCTTAGATATGAAAGACCGACGTGAAGTCTCAGTTTCCCCTCCACACCTCCGCTGCCTCCAACTCCGCTGTCACTTCACGTCCGCTGTTAGCTAGGAAGCGTTGCAGGTTACAGAGACTTTCAGGCCTCAGTCTGCCCTTGCAGGCAAACATTCTCATTAAGCTTTGCACAAACTTCCCCCGTGGGTCAACTCATAATACTGATCTCTGTTAAAGCACCCCTGGTTTGTCTACATCACAGGCTGTATTTGAAGTAGAACGTGTTGAGAAGTGGACACGGCTGGACGGAGACTTTGCCTGTAAGACACACATCAGGTCCCAAATAACAAAGGCCGTCTTGTGGCCAATCACGTCATTGTGTGTCCGCGCTCCTTTCCAAAACATCGCTCAGTCTGGTCCAATCAGCAGCCCGCTTCACATCAACTACACCTTGGCTGAAAAGCCCCAACAGCTGCAGTAAAGTCAGAGTTTCCAACAGCCTTCAGCTTGTACAGGAACTGTTAGACCTCATGTCTAATGTTTATTGAAAGGTCATTAGGCACATATCGATTTTAGACAGTCTCCAGTAGTTTAATATGGAAGCCTACTTTATTTAAATGAAAACAATAATAAAATGTAAATAAATGATACATAAATAAATACATACATTTGCAACTGAAAATTTTATAAAATTTTAAAAAATTTTAAAATGCAATAATCCAAATTTCCTTGTTGTTTTCACATACTTGTTAGGGCATTCTGTGACCAGACATGCACTGGTTCATTCATCTGACAGCAGCTGTGTCAGCTTTATGCCTGAATGTACGGTCTGGTCACTTTTCTGTAAAAGCTGCACTGGCAATCTTACTGGATTGGACCCAGTTAAACTTCCATATCACTTTCAATACGGCACAAGTTAGAACTGTACCGTTACATTGGCAGATAGACACGCACAAGCAATAGTACACTGGATTGTGTGAAGTGATTTGGGGAAAGCTTTTTCCAAATTTCAGAACCAATATTAGTCACACAAAAAACCATCACAGAGACGCTACACAGTTTGTGTGCCAACATCACAACGCACTTTTGTCACTCACTTAACCGCAAAATGAAATATCCATAAAAATAAAACTTTACCACAAAGAAAACAGCTCTAATAGCTTGGATTAATAATCCTCGCCAATAATGGATGTAATTTGATAGATTTTTTCCCCCGTAAGATGTTAACAGGGGCTGACGTTTACTCAATATGCCGGTGCTGCTGTTTGATCAATGTATCTGTTTATGTTTTATAATTCAATAAAAAGTTGTTAACAAAAAACAAAACAAAACAGGGGCTGACGTTTATTTCTCTCAGCTGTTTAGGACTACTTCCTCTGAGTTTATTAAATACTTGCAGCATTAAATACCTGCAGCATCAGGCAGCAGTAGGCTCCATGAGCTTCTCCAAACAGAGAGAGTTGTGCTCATTTGTGGGGCAATAACAGCACCAGTACCTTTATTCAATTCTTATAATTATGAATGATCCCAGACAGAGCATGTAGAGCACATCATTCTTGGCAAATCACACTGTGTAAGCCTACTTGTTTTCACATCAGACAGCTGAGCTGTCACACACAGAATCGCAGTCTACTTTGATGCGTGCTGCTGTTTAGGATGGTACAAAGAGCAACAGCAGTGACTACATTAATTAGTTATAAATATAAGTTATCTCTGAGAAAAGATCAATCAGGATCTAATGGCGTGTCACACTGTGCACACTTTATTGTGTGCTATGACACACAGAGTCACAGTTTATTAGTTTATCAGCTGCAGTTAGATATTGTGTCTGCTAAAGCAGTATTATGATTACACATCTCTTGGTGTATTGTCTAATCTTGCTTAAATGACAAATATCGTGTGCATACTGCAGCTCTCTCCTGCACCCTGTGGGTTTGTCTGAATGAAGTAGTGAGGAACATTAATGGAAAAGTGGACAGTGGACAATATTAAAATCAGAAAGGAAAAACAGAAAGCAGAATGTCACTTCAGCTCTGTGCTCAGGACAGCCTTTATTGTGAGATCAGATGGCATAAATACCTCCCTTTTATTTTTAAAATTCTTGAAAAAGTTGTTGCTGCCAATTATGTGATTAACTGCATAGAAATGGTTTGTCTGAAGAGTTTCAGTCAGGATTTAGAATCCATCATAGTACAGAGATAGCACTGATGAACGTCATCAATGATCTTCTTATAGCCTCAGACAGTGGACTAGTTTCTATACTTGTTCTACTGGATCTCAGTGCATTTGATACAGTTGATCACAGCATCTTATTACAGAGACTGGAACATATTATTGGGATTAAAGGAACAGCACTAAACTGGTTTAAATCATATTTATCAGACAGTTTGTTCATGTTAATGATGATTCTTCCACCCACACTAGAGTCAGTTATGGAGTTCCACAGGGTTCTATATTAGGACCAATATTATTTACTTTGTACATGCTTCCCCTAGGAAAAATTATTAGGAAGCACTGCATGTTCCATTGTTATGCAGAAGTTATATTTATCTATGAAGCCAAATGAAACTAATCAGTTGGTCAAACTCCATGTATGTCTGAAGGACATAAAGGCCTGGATGACCTGTAATTTTCTTCTCCTAAATTTAGACAAAGCTTAAGCAATGGTCTCTGCAGATATCGGTATCTGGAGCTGCACGTCTCTGATCTGCAGTTTCTGGCCTCACCAATCTCCAATGTTTATTTTTCTCTCATGTATTCTTTGTCTGTTCTCCATCTGTTCTCCTGCAAGTTATCTGTGACCAGAATATGCCATTTAAGTTACATATAAAACAAGTCTGTAGGACGGCATTCTTTCATCTAATATTGTATAAATCAGGAATATCCTGTCTCAGAGTGACGCTGAGAAACTAGTCCATGCATTTATAACTTCTAGGCTGGACTATTGTAATTCCTTATTATCAGGATGTCCCAATAACTCTCTTAAAAACCTCCAGCTGATACAAAATACTGCAGCCAGAGTTCTGACAGGAACCAGTAACAGAGATCATATTTCTCCTGTATTAGTTTCTCTTCATTGTTTCCCTGTAAAATCCAGAATATAATTTAAAATCCTGCTTCTCACATATAAAACTGTTAATGATCAAGCTCCATCGTATCTTAAAGACATTATTGTACCATATCATCCTAACAGAGCCCTTCACCTTGATACTGCAGGTTTACTTGTGGTTCCCAGAGTTTCCAGAAGTAGAATGGGAGGCAGAGCCTTCAGTTATCAGCTCCTCTTGCTTAAAACTTTCTCTTTGATAAAGCTTATAGTTAAGGCTGCTCAGGGTCACCCTTTTTAATGCTACCATAGGTCTAGAATGCTAAAGGATTCCCATGATGCACTGCGCCCCTCTCCTCTCCGCTCTCTCTTCGATACAGTTATATATCACCATTACATGTCACTAATTTTGTGTCTTCCCAGTAGTTTGTGTTTTGTTCTCTCTGAATGCAACTCTGGGTTTGTAGCTACATGCCTCTGATCTGC
>OMNN01076152.1:7860-24150 GCA_900302755.1 Chromis chromis | reverse complement strand
GTCTTTTTCTTTTCTTTTTCTCTTTGAAGTCATTTTGGGTCTGTTTGTGGACATTTTGCATCTTTTCGTAGTCCTTGGCCTCTGTTTTACAGTTATTCTCTGTCTCTCAGTCATGTTACATCTTTTTGTGTTTTGCATCGTTTTACAGTTGTTTTGTGTCTCTTTGTAGTCGCATTGGGTCTTTTTGTAGTCATTTTGCTCTGGTACTTGGTTCTGGGTCAAGGAGACAACTTGGCGTCGCACAAATCTACCGTTGCTGTCTGCTAATCAGCTCCTCCAGCCAATCAGCAGTCGTGTCCAATCCAAACTTTTCAGTGGCTACATTTTCAGAGTTGTGTTTTAAAGCTGCAGCTTCAAAACACAACTCTGGAAATGTAGCCACTGAAAAGTCTCGAAAAAATGAAATGTTTATATCATTTATAGTCCCCTTTTTTTCCTTCTTAAGCGGCAGGGAAGAGAGGGAAGAGAGGGAAGAGAGGGAAGAGAGGGAAGAGAGGGAAGAGAGGGAAGAGAGGGAAGAGAGGGAAGAGAGGGAAGAGAGGGAAGAGAGGGAAGAGAGGGAAGAGAGGGAAGAGAGGGAAGAGAGGGAAGAGAGGGAAGAGAGGGAAGAGAGGGAAGAGAGGGAATTCACTCCAGGGATAGAGAGGGAAGAGAGGGAAGAGAGGGACCTCCGAGACCTCGGATCAGGGCTCCGCCACCTTGGCTCCCCGGAGCTCAGCTCCACCACCGTAAATGATTCAATAATAATAATAAAGCATTGGTTTTATATAGCGCTTTTCTGGACACTTAAAGACGCTTTACATTGCATAATTCGTACGTAGCCACAGCTGCCCTGGGGCAGACTGACGGAAGCAAGGCTGCCAATCGGCCCGTCTGACCAGCACCAACCACTCACTCTCACACTGCATTCACCCTATTCAGTTCAAACTGGCAGTAGCGTACACACACACACACACACACACAGTGCAGCGCAGCCTGTTCATGTGTATAAAGGGGAATCCAAAAAAAATTTGCACAGCCAGCAGAGTGTGCACCCTGGTCATCCCCACTTGTGGAGCCAAAGATGATGGAGTATACACTCTGGTGCTGGACCCTCTGGGCATGGCCAAGTGCTCCTGCAAACTGGTCATATATGGTAGGTTTGGACAGAGAGAGGGAGTATGTGGAGTGGAATCATTTCTTAATTAAAATAATTGTTTTTTTTGTTTTTACTGATTCTTTTCTCTATATATATCTTCCAGATAAGGATGACAAGGGTCTGCTGGAGAGCCTGGCCAATCAGGGAAACAAAGAGAAGCTTATTTTCTCAGACGTTTGCAAGAACTGTTAATTAACCACTCATTTTATGCTTCAATTAATGTGGCCACTTAAAATAATTGTGGCTAGATCCTTGATTTTCTTTGATTTCTGCTTTTATTTGTTAAAAAGTGAAATTTTCACCTTTCATCCTTGCTTCAACTGTAGTTGTCTTGGCTCTAGTAATACATCAAATGAACAGTAGAGGTCAGACACGCTCCCATTCTTGCATCTTGCTTCAGGAGCAGATGAATGTTTGGTGTGTTGGGGGGAGTTGTTTCTCATTAGTCAGCTCACTCAGCCAGAGAGATTGTCCTCTCTCTTTAAGTCAAAAACGCTTTTCTCTCTATAAAGAAATATGAATTTCATTTGGGTTTTTTTTTTTCTCCTGGGTTTCCAGTTCTTCCCAAATAACTCACTTCACAAGACTTGCTGCAGGACACGTGCCGTATCAACAAAGTAGAAAAGAGTGTGTGTCTGTAAAAAAAAAAAAGATTAAAAGCAAGAATTATTTGCTGTAACAGTGCAAAACATCCATCTGGCAAAGGATGGTTTGCTGCCAATCATGCAACAAGTCAAAACCTAACTCTCATTTGTCCTTGCGGTTAACTTTGTGCATCAATGTACTGCGTTACAGCAATTCCCTGTGTTTGAATCCAGTCTACAGACATTATCAGATATCATCCTCTTCTCACATCCCCAGTTTGGCCTGGAGCATTGTACTGTGGATGATTAAAAAAAAGCCTATCTCACACAAAAACAGAAATAGTTCACTCTCCATAATGAGATACTGCAGTAATACAATGTTGTGATCCCCCTTTTTCTGATTTTTCTTTTTTAAAGAATCCAGCAATTTATTAGATTTGAAAGGAAACACTGAGGTTAAGATGATCACTCCGTGTCTCTAAGGGAAGAGGTTTAGTTGTTTACTTACAGTTAGATAATTATTTTTTGTGCTACATTTTTTCTGAAATTTTATGTTTATATTTGCAAATTAGTAATAATCTATAATAATCTTATTTGCACACATTTCCAAAACAGAAATCAGAACATTGAATGAGGCCAGCTTCAAAAATATTGTTTCAGTTTGTTGACATGTGACTGACTCAGAGTATAAGAAAACTTAATTTGTGAAAACAACCTTTTTTGTGTGTGTTCAAGTACAATAAAGATGTGCTAATTTATGTAAATGTTCAATAGACAAATTAATGTAAAATAAAAGTAAAGAAATGTTATAGAATGAAAATATCACAAAATCTAAAACTGGATGAAAAAACTGTGTTTTTTCACAGTGTACTGTCTCCCTTTAAAGTCATTATCATCTAAATATACCAATTTTAGGTACCAGAAAGAAATCACAAGTTGTGATGACACAGTGTTGAAAATGTGCGTGCAAATCCTTTGAGATCTCTGGCAGCTGACGCTGCACTAATTTTCACTTCTTGATTTTTTTTGGGTTTTCTCTTCAGTTTGGTCTCAGCAAGTGACTCACATGCTCAGCTACATTGAGGTCAGGTGACGAAGTTGATCACATCATCTTGCTACTAAAATATTGGTTGCCTTATTTATAAGAGTGGCTGTTCTGCTTCGCTGTATTGAAATTGAGGGATTGAATGAATAAAAGGGCTACAAGTCCCGCTTTAATCATTCAGGGTGGTTTGAATACAGATTTTACTTGATTCTTTGAACTTTAAAATCCACTTTAACCACACTGTGCTCTGTCACTTTTAAATACTGAGTATAGAAACAAAAAAGAAAGTCTCTTAATACTTCCCGACTGCAGTGTCCTCAAGTTACAGACGCCTGACAGCTTCTCTAAAAGGCATTGCCTCCAAGTGACCTGCTGCTGCTCCTGAGTGTGGTCTGTGAATTAGCTGCCAAACAGACAGAGAGGTTACAACCCCTCTCCATCCTGACGTCACCATCACTGGCTCCCACAACTCTATTTCTATAGACCCACCAGGAGACTGGCAGTGTCGGATTGCCAGGTTCAAATCAATTAAGCACCAACACCGACGTCATCCGTACCTTTTGCCTTTTCACTGCTCAGCTCAGGCACAATGAAGTGGAAGTAGTTTGGAGTGAAACCCTGAATATTCAATCTAGGTATTTGGAGAAATGAAAGACTTCTGCACTCAAAGGGAACTAGATGCTTTCAGATCATTTTCCCTGCTGTGTTTTGACACAGCATTTAAATTACTGAACCTAAGATATATGGGATGAAAAGCTCTCATAGTGTTCTCCAAAATAATTTCAATAACAGAGTTCAGCATCGAGATTGCTTCTGTGTTTATTTGGAGATTCCAAGTGTTTTTATTGGATTTCATTATTCTTGAGGAAGTGTGTGTCACCAAGCTGTATTTTTTATTATAAAGGCCATTACAGAGACGCCTCATTTTCGCAGAAGACTGGAGTTCTTTGATGGCAAGACTTTGGCTGCAAATGAATGAAACACATTTGGAGAGAACTGGCACAGATTCTACAGGGATAAACTATAAGATGTGTGTGAGCATGTTGGGGAGAGAATAAAGCGGACAGAACAAGAGCAGGCAAGAGGAAGACAAAAAAAAGGAAGAGAGAGAGCGAGCTTCATTGGTGGCAGTCTGGGTGAGTTTCCACAAGGGTTAAAGGCTGTTGAAAGCACATTTTCCACCTCGGCCAGACAATAGAGTGCAGCAGTTACTAGAACAGAGCTCTCTGTTGTCCTCCGGTCCTCTCTGCCGTAATGGCACTTTAGCTGCTGAGGACCAACAGCAAAACCCCCCAAAGAGTCATAAATATCAGCTGACATTCTGAATGCAGAGGGTCCGATTCGAGGGAAACCGCAAACAAAAGAGGCCAAAAGGACGTCGTGTTGAAGTTGCATTGTAATTGCATTTATTTCTCCAATAGATATTCACATTCATAGCAGTTTCACTACAGCAAAGAAACTATTTCATCTCTACAATCATGAAAGAAAGAAATCACAAAGTGAAATTCAAGGACAACAAGGTAGCCTATAGTATATTATAGAATAAAAAATAAGAGAAACATTTTGTCATAAAAGGAAGTCAAATGATGCATTGTAATGGGCCTTAAAAAAAACACAACAACAATCAAGTTATTTGTAGGAAACAAACTTGGCTTTTCCCACAGTGACAAGCAAAACTAATAATACAAAATCGGGGCTTTCAGTTTCTATAGAAGGATAACACTTTAAAGAAAGGTGTATACATACAGGTCGTAACACTTCAAGAGAAATGAATGCATTTTAAAGGAAAAAATGCTGATTCTCACACGTTGATTTGTCACTTTCAAAACTTTTCTTTTCTCTCTCTTCAAGAAAAAAAATCAAGAAAAGGGAAAAATAAAAGGAGCATATACTTCAGAGGATACAGTACATAACAATCCTTGGTTTTAAACACTGTAAGAGAGACTGACTGGCCGTAACCTGGGTACAGAAAAGTGCAGCACAGGGTAGATTGAGATTAACATTACAAAGAGAAGATGGTTATTTGACATACTTCTCATTAGCTCATTCTAATGATGCAGTAATAACGACACCTGGGTGTATAGTGAGCACTGTGGTTAGAGTGTTGACATAGAGGATTCATTTCAACCTACTTGTCATGCATGAGTAAAGACATACAAACTTTACAGCTCTATGTTTCAAATGTCTCGGTTTTACGATCACAGCGCATTAACAGCAAAGGGTCTTAAATCAAAGAAACAACACTAAAAAGAAACTTTAAAATCAAAATAAAAGTGCCAACTTCTTCAGAGGACCACGCGAGGCTCTCCCTAGCTACTGGTTCCAGCTCTTTACTCGCTGTGGAGGCCTGAACCATACTGGCCTCCCACAGCCCTCTCAGGTCCCTTTTGTCTGCACACACAAAGCTCAGAACAACAGGGCTGTTGACAGGCTGAGGTAAAGTGATGCGCCTGCTGGCCTGCCATCTGTGGGGGGGAACAGGATGGTAGCTAACAGGCCGGATGGAAAGACAGTCTTCCCCTGTGTGTCATATTTCACCTCCCAACCCAATTCCAGCTACAATATCGCTCAACAATAACCTCCTTCCTAACTGGAAGGCCATATGCAATCCTGCACCAGTGAGGAGGCAGTTGTCACCTCCGAAACAAAGAGTTGTTTGATATACGAGAGGCCGTTAATGCTAACAAGTTTAGTTTACTATTATGCTTTAAGGTTTGTGCCCTTTTGGAGGAGAATAGAGCCAGTAATTAAAACTAAACCCTCCAGATAGGCACAACAACTAGCAACTGTTTCTTTCTTGCTCCTCCGTAACTCTTAGAAAATCTAGAAAAGAAACTTTCAAACATCATCGTGATTTTACTGAGTGAGAACTGGCGAAGAAAGCATTCAAAAAATACTTCCAAATAAAGCATGTCTTCTGGTGTGGACCCACTACAGCAAAAGTCAGCAGGCTTTGTGTGGCAGAGGACAAAGTAAGTAGTGCTTACATAAATTTGCCCACATAGAACGGATGAGTAAGTCTGCTTGACTCAGTCTTGCCATCCCCTCATAGTTGTACTTGAGGCTGCATACTGGAGTCAGCTGTGTTGACTAGCATCTCTACTCGTACTCTGCTAAACCCTGATTTAAGACAGAATAAACACAAATTGTCCGCTAGTGAGCCTCTGTGGATGGCTGTCAGCACAAATATTAATTGCTGGATAAGAGATAAGATAAGATAAACTTTATTGTCATTTGATTTCTACAGAAAACAAACGACATTTTCTGGAAGAACGTGCTCTGCCGGTGAGGTGGATGAGAAAAGGGAGACTCTGCAATGCTGGGAGGACAAATTAAAACATGGAACAAGAGACAAGTGGTCACAAAGCCAGACTGAAGGAACACTTCTGACTGACAAAGCAGAAATATTGTGCTGACAAGCACGCTGACAGGCTGAAAGGAGATTGAGGAAGTATCCGGCAAAGCAGGAGTCAAGAATAGCCACTTGGGGCCGAGTGTCTTTCTTGGTCAAAGCATGAACTGTGCTGTTGATGTTCAAAAAACCTTGAAGAGTGTCAACACCATGGTCTGCCTGCAGATCTGTCATGGTGGCTGATGTGGTGCATAAACACATTTTGATGTGCGTGTGTGTGTTTTTGTGCGTATGAGGGTGTGTTACCGACAGCTCTAGGGGTCATTGACCCAGCAGAAGGAACCCATAACAAGGGTTTGTTTCTTTTCCATTCGTGCCTATTTTATAAACAGATACTGTATACAGCATACCTGATATTTGGGTGTTTCTAGATTCAACTATAACACAACAATATTTCTCCCTTTGATGATTTTAGATAGTGATTAATACTTTCCTCGTAATTCCTAGTACACTTTTGTATTTAACAGGATTTCTTTCCTTGATAATAAACTCTTAGTGGTATTAATGCCACTGACACATACTTGGCATGACATGATCACCATTAAAGTCAAGATCTCCCAAAGTTTGAATCTGCCCAGTCAAACAGGTTATCCTAACTGACAATACAAATGTTCTGAAGAGGAGGTGGGGATGAAGACAGGTTTAAGAGCATTGTGAGAATACATTAAATATCCAGTAGTGTGTCTACTCCATATAAACTATGTCGGTTCACAGCATTTCTGGCCTTGAATTGGTTCTGACTTGTCACAAGTACACGTAGACGTTCACTCAACACTTAAGACAGAGGAAAATCACACACTCTCACACATGCACACGCACTCAGAAACATGCATAAATGTAGACATCTGAAAGGTTACAGTATAATTCTTAAATATTCAGTAAGACACTTCATTTTAAAATAAACCGTTTTCAAAGGGCGAAAGAAATAGAAGGTGAGAAGGGGGAAATATGTGAGAGATGAAAGACAAAATATCAGCCAACCTGTCGCGGATTAGCTGTGGTGGATTTTGTGGGATTAAAGCTGATGAAGTGTTTTGTGAGAAGGAATTATTAGGAATAATGGGATAACTGTTCCCTCACATGACGAGCCAGTTCCCTTGTCTTCCTTTTCTCTCTCTCTCTTTTGGTCAGGCTGCCCCGGGGCAATGTGTACGTTTGTGTGCATGTTTGTGTTCATGTCGTTATGAATGAGTGAATGCCCAGAGGGCAGAGACACACACACAGAGTCGGTAAACAAAACGAAACAAAAAAGATTCCAGCCAGTAATGTAGCCCTTTCTTTTCAGTCTTCATTACATGGGCTCAGGCCAGCGACAGCATGAGTCGGCTGATCTCGTCCAGCAATAAGATCCCCGTGAACTTTTCCTAATAACTCCAACCAGCAGGAGCCCTAGGTGTCAGGTTTGTGCGCGTGTTGATGTTTGTGCCTATGTTTCTTAACAAACTGCTGGCAGGCACAACAAATACCTGGCAGGCCAAAAGGAGAAGTAGTTGGAGCGTACAGCATGTTATTGTGTGTACAGTATAGTTTGCTGTGACGACAATGTTTACTGTGCTCTCTTTGTGACAGCAGGACATTGACAGCAGCGTCAATAAAATCACAACAGGAAAGACTGAGCGTCCACAAACAACCTCCCCCTCCCCCTGGGCCATAACATAAGTGTTGTGCTCACCAAAGCTACAATACACAATGGTTTTTTGTAGACACGCAACTTTCTCTTCCTGCCTTTCCACCTCATTGGCTTACTTTTAAGTCTCTGTCTCCGCCATTCTTCCTCTGTACATTTTGCTATTCAAGGACATCCTATTAGAAAAAAAAAAGATTCAATTCATCCAGAGAGACTGGGTTTGATGTTAAATGGTGAGTGAACAAAGGCAGTGAGTGAAATGGAAGAGAATGCGGATGATAAAACAGGTGTGGATATGCTCCTGACTTTGAGAATAGCACCCTTAATTCAAGGGAACACAGAGCGACAGAAAGTGAAAAAAAACAAAATGGGCAAGTTAGTTAAAAAAAACAAAAACTCCCTTTTCAACAAGGTCAGAGGCAACTAAACAAATGACAAACATAAATTGTACATTGCATTATTGGACCACATAAAGTAGGTGTGTGTGCTGGGAGTCAGTGTGGTGACTGTGTGGAAAGCGAGGTAAGAGTGTTAATCAGACACATAAACGCACACACACGACAACGCTCTCCCATACACACTCCCTAAAGGTGACCAGTGACACGCTTCCGTTAAATTAAAACATATCAGTTACACTAAATTAATACTCTCTACAGAGCAGGTTAACATCACTACACTTGTCTCAATGGTAACTAGGTTGAGAGACAGCCATTCTAGGTTTGGAGGAGGCAGGTAGGACTGTTGTCGGGAGAGGTTGAAGATAACACCATCTTCTAGGTAAGAAGACACATGTGACACTACCATATTAGTGGGTGATAACCATGTATAGACTGTGGTGGACCAGTCGCCACAACGGTGTGGGAGCGCCACACTGAGATGAAGGCTGAGGGTTGGGGATCTGGCAGTGAGATGTGTCCATGATCACTCAGGGTCGGAGAGGGAGCAGCTGCCACCATCCCAGCCTCATGCGCTTTGGAGACCGCCGTGCCTCATGTTCTCTTCCGGGCCACCTCCACGTCCTGGCACTCGACTGCAGACAGCGCTATGAGCATCTGGGCGGCGTAGTAGGTGGCCATGATGATGGCTCGCGAATGGGGCACGGGGAAGCAGAACTTGTTGACGGCGATGGTGAGGTCGGAGACCATGAAGAGCACGGCGCCGAGGCAGGCCGACAGCTTGGTCCAGGTCCACAGGTCGTTGGTCAGCTGCAAGCCGGCGATGGCCCTCCAACCCATGAAGCCGATCAGGGCGATGTAGACGGCCACCAGGTAGGTGAAGGGGCCGGACAGGTAGGGGTACAGCAGCATGTAGCTCACAGAGGACACAGCAGTGATCACCAGGCCAGCACGCACATTGATGGGCTTCATCCCGAAGGCAGATGAGTAGAGGATGTGGGTGATGGCAAACATCAGAAGGCCTGCAGGATAATATATATATATATGATTTAAATATAAATAAAAGGACAGAAGGTAGTATACTATCTATCAGAGCTCAAGCAACATATTGGTCAGTCAATATTATCAGCTGTTACACAAATATATCAGCATCGGTGCATATGCTGTTCGATTTGTGTCAGACAACATATATGAAAATTGTTGTTTTGCTTTGATTTGTTTTGTTTTTAATAGATCCGAATGCAGAAAAAGATGCTTGGGAAGCATCTCCGACTCAGTTGTTAACAACACTCTCAGCACTTTCTGCAGCACATGTAGTAGAGTATGTGTCATAATTAAGAGACAGTGGTGCGGAGTAAAGCAATGTGTTCTCAGTAAGTCGCTAACTAGTTTGTAAATTACATTTCTGGAAAGTAAATCAACAATGACCCAATAATTTTACCTTTTCAATATAACTAATATACTATACTATTTTGAATATAAACAATATTAGCCAATATATTATTATTGTATTTTTTTACTCCCTACTCCCCTAAAAAATCCGTGTCTGCACTGGCCCCAAATATCTTATATTGATCAGGCTCTAGTATTTATGTAGCCTAACCTAACATCTGATAAAACCCAAAGCAGCTTGTCTAATGTATTAGAAATTAAATCAAAATTTAGGTTTATTACAACTTGTCTCTTTCTTTCTAATTTTGGCCTGTATTTCTATTGGTTATGATTACTTCGTACCTACTAGGCCAAAAAAACAGACTTGCAAAAAAGTTTAGGATCTCCTAAATACTCTGAAATAATGGGAAAACTTGTGTTTACTATATGAAGAACACCAGGTAAAAGCTGATCCACGACTTATGTCTGTGAACCATGATATCTGTCTATTACAGACAGTTAAGGTAATAAACCTACCTTTCTTTTCTTTTCCATGTTTGTCTAACGTGGAAGGGTTTATTTAAAACCTGTGTAATCACCTGACTTGTTCCTCTTGTCGTTTTTAACTTCTTTGTAGTGACACCATTGCCTTCATTGATACAATTATACTACTATATCAATGACGACCAAAACCACAAAAATAAGGCCCAAACTGAAATTGTCAATTTTAAATAAAGATAGTCAACTGGATGAGACAGTTGTTACAAAGTGACTCAGTGTAAAGTTTCTCCTCACCGTGGACGAAGTAGCCCTGCTCCTGCCAGATTAGAAAGGCATCACCCAGCGCAGAAAAGATAAGACCAGCCAAGATCTTGCGGGCACTGGAGTGAGCACCGAGGAAGCTGAAGCCATGGGCCAATAAAAACACCCACAGGCAGAAGATGGGCAGACATTTGATCAGGGCGCTGAACCAGGATGGGCTCGAGGTGGGCAGCCACAGGACAAAGTAAACACAGGTCGCCTTGAAGAATGGCACCAGTTTAGGGCCTTCACTCTTGACCTGAAAACAGATTTAATATTCACATTATTAACTGAGTCATGGTCGGTTGCACTTCCATTAGGTAATTTTGTTCACTGGGTCAGAACAAAGTGATACGATTGTCACTCTGTGTTAAATCAGGTTTTTATAAGTGACTTTATCTCAAGGCTGAAGGCAAGAAATGCATCACAGTCAGTCAAAACAATGAGGACGTTGTGTGTTTGAGGTACAGGATCACATATTTCGAGCTTGGACAGGAACAGTGTTCTTTTTTGCTTTGCGTGGTCATTAATTGATCATTATCAGTCACGCACGTGTTTTATGGCTGAAACTAAACTTTGGTTTTAGAAGAGGAAATGCAAGAAGCTCCCACACTGTTACTTTGACTTCAAGTAACCTTTTAATTGCTTCTTTCTTTTCCCACTTGTCATCTTGTTTTTCTAGCTCTTCCTCAGCTTCACCTTCTTCTTCAAGTCTAAAGTCCGTGTGAACTGTGCGGCGTATTCAAGGCTCAAGTTCTTCTTTCCAACTGTGTTGCCAGTCATATTTCTTTCTGTCTAAATAGTCGGGGCCCAACAGGGTCACAAAAACACAAAGGCGGCGCTGGTAGAAAAAGATTTCACAACACCTCTGGAATTACAGCAGCCCACCAATAGTTCTGAGAATCACTCTTGAGGCAGAAGGCCCGGGGGATTAAAAGACAGAGAAGAAAAAATTAGTTAAAGTGGGAGGGAGAAGAACTGAGTGAGGGTTTACTGGAGCTGAGATCATTGGAGAAGAGATCAGGATGTACAAATAAGACAAGGAAAGGAGGTGGAAGAAGGGGTCATAAGGCAGCAGGGGAAGGTTTAAAATGAGTGGACAAGAGCTGCTGATTTGATGCCTCAAATAACTATTTTCCATTGACTACTTGGCATCCATTTTCGCAAAAATTATGTTGCAAGTATAAGGATGCAAAGTGTTAGTTCAACTGCAAAACTTAAAAAAGAATAAGTAAGAAGAGCAAAAGAAAAGAAAGCAAGAGGAAATATAGAGAGGTAAAGCTTTAGAAAAGGGAGACAGTGAGTGAGTCGGATCAACATTCGGATGAACGAGGGATCATGTGTGATTATTCTTCTGGGAA
The DNA here is from genome assembly GCA_900302755.1 of Chromis chromis. Classification (NCBI taxonomy): domain Eukaryota; kingdom Metazoa; phylum Chordata; class Actinopteri; family Pomacentridae; genus Chromis; species Chromis chromis. The sequence goes on along the minus strand of OMNN01076152.1, from coordinate 12,416 downwards.
GGGATGAAAAAGGAGGCCCTTGATTGCACAACTGCTCAATAAAATAGCGGACCAAATTACAGTACAGGATCAAGTACAATGTTTGAGTGACCTCAAGCCTGCCCCGGTGTACCTGATACGACAACCTGCAGGAAAACAACAGGGATCTGGCAGACAAGTTGACACTTGGTCATAAACATGTTCATGCAAAATTAGGAAATGAAAAAGAACCACTGCCTGGGTTGGCCATTACTAAGCCAGCAGGATGCTGAGAAGTTAATTCACATGTTCCCCTCAAGCACGCCAGACTACAGTAATCCACTTTTGACCGTTTTTCCTAAAGCAGTCTACAGAAAAGCCACAATGTATTCAACATTCTTCTGCATAGACTCCAGACCAAAACTGAAAAGTGAAAACACATAATTTCAGGTCTAGCTGAGCTACACTGGCTCTCTATATCATTAAGATCTGATTGTAGAGTATATGAAACTCCAAATGACTCCGGACACCCTGTTGTTTTGTGCGCCTTCACAATCACTCAGATGATCTTCCAGTGTGGGTTTGGTAGCTGCTCAGAACCAAAAACTGGACATTTCATTTTCAACTATGCTCTGAAACTGCAGGAAACATTCCCAAATGTATCAAGAAGTTTCAGTGAACATTTAGTGGACGGCTTAAAACATAAGCTTCAATTTATCTAGTTTTTCTTAACTTGCAATTTTTCCCTGTCTATACTTGGCATTCGTGTTTTATTTACTTTCTATTACTGGTGTTACTCTGTACTTTTATTTTTCGCTGTCTTTGTTACAGTATTGTACTATAGTTAGCGATGTTACTTCATATCTCTATACTGTAAAGCACCTTTAATTAGATTCTGTACATAAAGGGTGTTATACGACACACTCTATGTGACCATACATGTGTGCATTTTCTCATTTATCTTATACAAATACAGGCTGTTTCAGTCAATTTTCTTTTCAGGTTTAGACCTTCTAATAGGAGGAATAACAGGTTTTAAAACGGTCTGCTCTGACAAGGTAGAGATAAGCGTCAAAATAAGCTAGTAACGGTTGGTATACTGTGACTTTTATGGACAAAAAAGCCTCTAGCGTTCTGCTTATATATCCATTTCAGATGTTATCACCGTCTTCCAGATGCAAGTAGCATGAGAGGAATTTTGGACTCAGGCAAAGCTGAAGCTAGGTGTTTAATGGGCACTAATGCACTCCTCTTTTCACCATTATGCACTTTGCCACGGTTGTGTGTGTGAGTGTATGGTGAGTCTATCTATCACATTAAGGCCAAATGGGTGCCAAGCAGAGAGGACAACCCTGGCAGCATTCCCAGACTAGCCAATATTAAAACCTTGTTTATCAAGCCAGCGGGGGTGACTTAAGCACAGGACACAAGAAAACGCCACATACTTCTGTTGTACTGTCGGTATTCAAGGACAGCTCCAAGTATCATCACAACACAGAAAGGGCAAATCTATTATTTAATAAAGTGCAGTGAAAACACTTTGCCTGAGAGCTGTTGGCCAGTGCCATAAGATAGTTTGATTGTTATCTGTGGAAAACGGAGGTATAAACCGATCAGCCACAACATTATAACCACTGACAGGTGAAGTGAATAACATTGATCATATTGGTACTATGTGATGTTCTGCTGGAAAACCTTGGATTTTAGCATCCGCGTTGATGAGACTTAGACACCCAAATAAACATTGTCCCAGAACAAGAACACTCCCTCATGCAAATGGAAATCCCAAATGTCACTGGCCTACCCCCGCAGGAAAATGCACCCCACCACATGGCAAAAACATCAAACAGTGAGGAGCATCTTGAGGAACGTGACAATGGCCCAAGATGTTGATTTGACCTCCAAACTTCCTAGACCCCGTTCTAATCAAGCATCATCAGGATGCAGTGGAACAAGTTTGATTGACAGAGGCCCCACTGCACAAGCCAGAGTACCCAAAGGATCCACTGCCAACGTCCTGGTGCCAGAGGACCTCTCAGGACACCCTGAGAGGTCCTCTTGTCCATGCCCAATGGTTCAGAGCATTTTTGAGCACATAAGGGGGACCAACACAATATTAGGCAGGTGGTCATAATGTTATGCCTGATCGGTGTATGTAGATGCATTTGGGCCATACTTTTCTTTTTTACTTTCCATTGTTTTTCAAGTATTCTTATAGCATCAACACAATAAGAAAATGGCTTAAAGTAGAAGAAAGACTAGAGTAAAACAGCACCGATTACATGGGAAACACTAACATGTACCTCCATTTACCTTAATGTTCTATGAAAGGAATTTTGCTCTGTTGGATGACTCTAAATTATGATGGGGCTTGGCGTTAGAATATTATTGCTCTTGCCATTACTGGTGAAAGATTTCCCTTTCCCATTAACCTGAAAAGTAATTGCAGTAAGTTGTTCCATCAAGAAGGTGTAATTGCTTGCTAGAATTCACAAACTGCTCCACAGTGGTTGTAATGGTTTTATTTCTCTCAGGGTCAGCCCTGTTCCCCCGTTCAGTTTGACTGAGATTGGTGTGGTGATGAGGCAGGGCATTATTATTCTCCACATATTAACTGAGGAATTAGTTTGTGGGGACACTAAAGGAAAGGGGACACTGGTGATGGTGGACAGTCAGTTGGCTGTGGTAAGCATTAAGTAGAAGATTAAAAGAGACAGAGGAGTGCCTCATGTGAGAGACAAACAAAAAGGAGCTAAATGTTATCATTTATCTGTGTGAATGATCGCATTCTAAATAAAGACTGTTTGCTAAAGTGCTGTGCTTCATACAGCTGACTGGCTGTAAACACCTGCCTCTGTCCCCGGTTAAACCATAATACAGTTAATGATTGACTGTATTTTCCGGGTTACTAACAAGTGATACATTATTTTGTTGGAGCAAACCACAAGATCGAATGACTCCCCTTTCCAAGGCGGCCTAGTGTCTGAACCCAAAGAAATAACTTTACCAAACAAAAATACAAAATGTACTATGCTCACTAATCCGCACATCTTTGTAAATGATCTAACACCAGCAACTTATTTGAACCAGGACTCAGCTCGGGACTACAGATCACTACTCGCAGAGTGTCAGAAACATGATACACGGAAATATTTAAAGACCTGCAAACTCTTGTGTACTCAACTGGGAAGAGGGAAACTGTAACATAAGTATGGTCCTGGCAGGCACAGCTGACATGTGCGTCATATGACAATGGTATTTCTGCGTAGCATCACACAACACCGTTTCCTTCCATCTTACAGCTGCTTGTACTCCAAGGATAACTTGAGGTCATTTGCGGCCAAGCAGTACAGTGCAGCACAGCATAGTGTATAGAGGAATCCTATACTATCTATCTCCTATACTGGATGGACCTCCCTCACCCATCCCCTCTGGATTTTGACTGTCACTACATCAGCTAATGGATGTGCGTTGTCCGTGGCTATAGCCTGTCAGTCCTTGGGATTTGGATCTCTCCTTCATTGTGGTTCTCCCGGAGGTTTCTCTTTTCCCACTAGTTTTTTTTTTAGTTTTTCCTTCCCGAAGAAGGAGGGTCATAAAGGGCAGGTGATGCCTCGGACTGATCCATTGGCCTCATCGACTGTTGGACTCTTTATTAGACTGTTTGTTTACTTACAACATTTCTTGTTCTTGTGTTTATCAATTCAATGAGCTCTGTAAAGCACTGTTACCGTGTTTCCACCGACCTGGTGCTAGTGCTGGTTCGGAGCTAGTGCCTGACTAAGCACCGGTTCTTTGTGTTTCCACCGCCTAAGCACCGGCTCCAGGTGCTAAAAACTGGTGCTTAGCAAGCACCAACTCTTTGCTGGGCCAGAGCTAAGAACCAAGTGCGTCGGGAGCTGGGGGCGGGGTTATGGTGACCGGCGATCAGCTGTGCAGAGGGACACACAAGCGCCGCGATCAGCGGTGGAAAGGGACACATAAGTGATAATATGTGTCCTTTTTCTCCAGGACTTCTCTGGTCTGATCAGATGTATTGGAATGAATCCCGGGACATGGAAGTTTTGCACACGCACACTGTTGTGCTGAAATCTGGTACAATTGTGTCGCGGAAGTGCCAGCGGTGGGCAACGGGGACCTCCACGGACCTTATAAACATCTTTATAAAGATGTTTATCTTTATGAAGATAAACATAGATATTATTGCGTTTATTTAACCGCTATGTAATCAATACAAGCTTAGTTGGCTTCTGGTGACACAATGGCATGGCTCCAACTTGGCTCCTGTCCAGTGGAAACGCAAACCAGTTCTTAGGAGGAACGGGGATTGAATCAACTAAGCTCTGAACTAGCACTAGCTCCGAACGAGCCCTAGCACACGTGGTGGAAACACGGTAACAGAGGCTGTGAAAGTCATCACTATTATTAGTCTGTGGGGCCGTTTTGAAATAATCTACAGTGCAACAGTGTGGTTCAATAATGTGTTTTTAACTGGACAATAATGCAGCTCTGTGGCACTGAAAAACACAGCTTAGTATGTCTATGGATATGCACACAACACTTGTTAATAGGATCAATTTATTGTTGGTCTCTTGTAT
>OMNN01076148.1:0-10685 GCA_900302755.1 Chromis chromis | reverse complement strand
TTAACAACATGTTAAATGTTCCTGTAGCCACTTTTGTTGTGTGTGTTCTATGGCTACTTTGTCCCTTAGCTTTGTAGGGCAGAAACTAACTCTGTTCAGAGGTCTTTTGTGTGTCTCGGTGAAGACTATTGGGTTCGACCTCTGTTAGCTTCTGCCGCTTCAGACCAGACATTGTTTGATGTTTCGTAGCCACCTTATGGTGGTGATTCTAGTCTTGTCTGTAATGTATGTTCTGAGGCACCAGTTTAGCTTAGTTTTTGTACGTTGCGCACTTAGCACCTTTTGGTTAACAATGTTTATCCACCTTACCTTTGTTTTGAGTTAACTCACACTCTGAGCAAATAAATTACCTTGTCCTAACCAATACCATCTGGTTTTTATTGTTGCACCTGCCACCCCTAGAGGTGGGTTGTAACAGATGGTTCTCATGCTGGAGTATTCCTCTTCTTCAAGCTTCTTGTCTGCCAGTATTTTGGTTTATCCTCAGACATTCATGGTGCATCTATAAATGTCATCACTCCCATCTCCATGCTTCACTAGGACTATGCATTCACTGTGGTCGTCCTGGTCAGGTTCACACCAAACATGCTGGACTCCATCTGGCCCCAACAGATTTATCATCTGACAATAGACTGTTCTCCAACATTCATCAGGCTTCTTTTTCATGCTCTTTAGCAAACTTTCATCTGGAAGTTTTGTGGTTAAGAATACATAAGGTTTTTTCCTGTCCTCTGTCGATAGAGGTTGATGTTCTGAAGTGTCCTTCACTGTCTGAGCTTCACAGAAACTCTGATTTCCATTGATAACCCATGTACCAAGTCTGAAGCAGCTGCCGTCTGTTTTTCACAGCTAGATTGTGAAAGTAGTTCACTGTCTGTGGAGTCATTTTAGGAGGACGACCACTGCAGCCATGATTAGTGGTACTATGGCTCCTTCTATACCTGCAGCCCTGATTAGTGGTACTATAGCTCCTTCTATACATGCAGCCCTGACTAGTGGTACTATGGCTCCTTCTATACATGCAGCCCTGACTAGTGGTACTGTGGCTCCTTCTATACCTCCTGATTACTGCTGACACCTGTAGTTAACTCATTTAGTTGATCTTCCTGGATCGTTTTCCATCTTTGTGAAGTCTTACAGTCAGAATTGTTTTACTTCCTCTGCTCAATTCTTTTCCATGTGGTGCCATGATGCAGACATAGACACAGTTCATAGGTCAAACACTGAGAAAGTTCTGCTGTTCATGGCTCATTTTTTTTTAACCATATTCATGCAGTTAGACTGATTGTAAATTATAGGTGGACTACAGAGACCACAGCTGGATTCACTTTAGCTGCATTGAGTTTCTACTGTGGGGCCTGTACTTGTAATTTTAGTTTTTCAATTTGTTCAGTTTTTTTATTCTACTGTGTAACTTAGAAATAATAATATTAAGAGAACTACATAGAGTAATATGACATTTAACTGATGTTACACAGGGGTGTACTCATTCTGTTAAATACTGTATAATGACTTATGCTGGTGTGTGATCACATGGCGACGCTGCTGACATGCGCTTGTACTGTAAAGTCTGATGAAAGAAAGGCTGCCATGGTAACTGCACTGCTAATGGAGGATAGATGAATGAATCCAGTGACGAGCCGCCACCGGAGGAAGAGAAAAAACTTCAGAAATGAGCTGAAAGAACATTTAAAGGAACATTAAAATGTTTTAGAGACATATTTCAGTGACAGTAAGGAATATGTCTTCTTTCAGTGAAGCTCCTCGGTGATGAGGATCATTACTGATGGCGGTGGTTTGGGGCCAGAGAGCTGCACTGCCTCGGGTTTAAATCAGCGATGATGTGAGAGCAGGACTCAACGTCTTTAAAAACTGCATTCACAGCGAGTTACTTTGGCAATTAGCTCTGTGTCTAGATTGAACTCCTGATAAGATTGAGCCACAGTGGATTAATAATCAGATGATGTATCTCTGTGCAGCTGGATTAAGAAGAAATTAAAATACAAAATCACCACCTGCCTGTGTTGCTTCTTTATTTTTTTGCCAAGTGATCATATCTGCTTCAAAATGCATTTCCTGGCTGCGTTTAAAAAACTAATCAGGCGGCTGACGAGATTAGCTTTAAACAGCAGCCCGCCCTGCCCGTGAAACAGCTGCAGAACATCATGTGAGGCCAGATTAACACATGTGGCTATTTCAGACCAACTCCTGAAGCAATTTAACCAATCAGATTGCAACCTGTTCCTAATGTGTCTTGGGTGCACTCACAGCTGCCTTTTAAAAGACGCTAATCGCCCTCATTACATAATCTCATAATGCTCAGTATGCATGAAACACCATGATGTAAATAAGACTCCATATAGCAGCGCAGGAGGAGCTCTCTAACGCTCTGCTCTCAGCGAGGTGCATCTGTAGGCTCCTGGTTTTAGAGTTTATGTTCTGCTTTAAATGGAGCCGACGAAAACACTAAAACGTTAATTATCTTGGATGTCTCGTAAGTGTTGGAGCTTCTGTACGTGTGTTTTCGACATGTTGCAGTAGCACATTTAACAGGGTTGCTGCAAGCTTTGACAATGAGTCTTTTGTATTAATTCAAGCACCGACTATGATTGTTCTTCTCCGGAATGAATCACATTTTTAAGGGGCTGAAGATTAAAAACTCATGAGAATTTGCATTAAAATTGGTGCGTGTGTGTACTTCCTCAAGTCATCCAAGGTCATGGCAATACTTCATTGGAAGGCAACCAGATTCTCTTTTTGGTTCTTGAATACATTTTTTTCAACCAAGGGGCTTCTTCAGTTCTCAATGACTGGTTCCAGGTATTTATTCTCACTACCAAATTCACATAAAGACCAAAGAATAACAAAAATCAAGGTGTTGACGGTGGTGAAACTGCCTGGGGAGGGATCTCAGTCCTGCATTGTAAGTACCTGATAAGTGGTGTCGTAGAACCTCCTCCCTGCTTAGAACCAGTTGAACATCGTTGGGTTGCTTCACTCCTATCTCAAACCATCTGTCTTCTTTATCCAAAGTGTGGACATTGGTCGAAAGTGGTATAAATATACGTTTTATGCAGCTTGTGCATGGGTGTAGCAAAATGGCTTGATAGCGCCACCTAAAAAAAATAGCCCTCACTCTACTCTTAGCTACATAAACGAAATTCAGTAACCAAATGTGACATCCCAAGATTTGCCAAAAAAGTGTCTTGAAGTCATTTTGTATTTACTGTGCATTATTGGCATAATGCACAACGGATCAGCACCTCCAAGTCCGAGGCCATGGTTCTCTGCCGGAAACTGGTGGATTGTTCCCTCCGGGTTGGGGGGAGTTGCTTCCCCAAGTGAAGGAGTTTAAGTATCCTGGGATCTTGTTCATGAATGACGGGAAAATGGAGCGTGAGATGGACAGGCGGCTTGGTGCGGTGTCAGCAGTGATTTGGGCGTTGTACCGGACCATCGTGGTGAAGATGGAGCTGAGCCACAAGGCGAAGCTCTCCATTCACCAGTCCATCTATGTTCCAACCCTCACCTATGGTCATGAGCTCTGGGTAGTGACCGGAAGGACGAGATCGTGGGTACAAGCGGCCGAAATGAGCTTCCTGTATGGATGGATTACAGTTTTTGCCATTTACTCCTGGAGAACAGTTGTGTGTAGCATCTAGGCCTATGGCAGCACGGTAGCAGTTAACAATAGGTAAGCAGTGGTAGTATGATAGCATTTGAGTAGTTAGCATTGGCATTTAGCAAGTAGCGCTAACATTCTAGTCTTGTTAGTAGGAGTCTAGATGTTAGCGGGTAGCATTGGCATTAGCATTTAGCAGTACCGATAGCTAGGTGGTAGCATCGGCACGGTTGGTTAGTATAAAGGACTTTAGCAGTTAGCGGTTAGCATTAGCACTTAGCATTAGCATATTAAATGGTAGCATCGGCACTGGTCACTACCTGGAGCATCTCCTAGGTCAGTTGAACGTAGCAGTGCAGGTTGGATTGTGTGGATTGCTCCTTCGTTATCCGCAGATTTTCACATGTTCGTAACAAGATCAATGTTTTCATGGTGTTATTTTCCTCAAAAACAATAATCAAACAGCATCTGGCTTCAGTAAATAGTTTCCAAACGTCGGCTATAAACACTGCTTTGAGGTTTAAAAATGACGCCTTACATGTCGTGTTCAGCTTAGGGTCATCCATTAGGTTTGAATTAAAAACCCTCTCGTCAGAACTGCTCAAATGTTTCACCATAAACTCCAAAGCACGTTGTTGAATTTGTCGCTGGCAACACAAACACATCATTGGATTTACATGAATTCTACATACATGTTCTACACATGATATAAAGCCATAACTATTGGCCGGACACACAATAGGATATGTGACTCCTTTGTGTAACATTTGGAAAGAGTTTAGGCCTGAAGTTATCCACATTAATTGCTGCATGTGGCCTTAATTTAATGCTGTGACCTCTTTTGAACCTCACAATACATGCCGGTTTTATTATTTCCCCTGGTACCCAGAAACCAACCGGCACTCCAGAGCTGAAACGATTAATTGATTAGGCGATTAGTCAGTCAACAGAAAATCAATTAGCAACAAATTTGATAATTAACTGTTTAACCCCTTTAAGTCCAGGTGGTTTTTTTTTTTAAGTTTAAGTCTTCCAAATCCAGTCAGTAACAGCTCCAATACCGTGGAGCCAAAGTGAACAACCTCAGGCTGCATCGATCAGAGACACTTGGGAGAATTTAGTCTCTTAGCATTTTAAGAACAGATACAGTTCAGGACCTAAAGGGGTGCAAAAGGTTTTTAAAAAATCACTATTTGCAGCTTCTCTAATGTGAACATTTGTTAGTTTCCTTGTTTTCTATGACAGTAAACCACTTTCCACTGGTGTCACACTATTGGCAGCCTGTAGCAGTACCTCCAGTCAGTTTGGTTTCTTTTTTTGTGTTTTTCTTGTGTTTCTACAGTGGTTTTTCTGTCAACATACCGTATGAGGTAGGGTTTTTTCTTCCCTGTAACTTCCCCTTGGAGATGAATAAAGTGCTCTGTCTGTCTCAGCTCAAAATTTGTCTTTTTTTTTGACAAGAAACATTAAAGAAAATATTGCTACTTTAACAATAATACTGACAGTTGAAATATTCATCTTTGGCAGAATCTTACACTTTTTTTTTTTACAAACAAACAGGAGATAAAAGGAGTCTGAAATGATGGATGGAGCTTACTTTACGGTTAATATTCAACTCCAGTGATGTAAATGTCCAGCAATTTTGCAATTAATCAAAATCTGTACACCCAAATGGTATTGGAACGAAGGAGGTAGGAGGTTTAGCTCAACCAGATGAGCATCTGTTTACAAAACCTTGGGTCCAGGTTCGACATTTTTTTCCAAATAGGAAAATTTAAAGGGCAGTGGTGGCGCAACAGGTTAACCCTTTAAGACCTGAGCCTCAAAATGTCCGCCCGGTCTTTTTTTTCTATTTTGATTACAAAAGGGTCATTACGGTAATTTAATTCGTATCCAAATGAAATTACCGTATCCGAATGAAATTACCGTAATAACACTATATTGACTGTAAAGCGCAACGTCGTTCGTATCCAAATTAAATTGCCGTAATGACACTATATTGACTATAAAGTGCAACATCGTTTGTATCCGAATGAAATTACCGTAATGACACTATATTGACTGTAAAGCGCAACGTCGTTCGTATCTGAATGAAATTACCGTAATGACACTATATTGACTGTAAAGCGCAACGCCGTTCGTATCCGAATTAAATTACCGTATCCAAATTAAATTACCGTAATGACACTATATTGACTGTAAAGCGCAACGCCGTTCGTATCCGAATTAAATTACCGTATCCAAATTAAATTACCGTAATAACACTATATTGACTGTAAAGCGCAACGTTGTTCGTATCCGAATTAAATTGCCGTAATAACACTATATTGGCTATATTACAGCCAATATAGTGTCATTACGGTAATTTAATTCATATCCCCCCAGGAATCCGTTGAATTTTTTCCGATAGCGCAAACTGTGACATAATTACGGCAGTCCAAAGTGTGCTCTCTTAAATGTGTCGCCGATGACGCACTAGGACTTAAAGGGTTAAGTCTCTGGGCTACTGATCAGAAAACGTGCAGAAAACGGCTGCTTTTCATACGTCCATTTGCACCTCTGATAGCAGGTGAGTGCAGCTAACTCCCGTTGCTATGAGTGTTTCTTTAATATGTAATCTCAGGCTGGTAGCGCTCAGCAACATTTCTATTCCCCACAGCGCCTCTCACAGCATGTAAACTTGTGACCTTCAGTCCCCAGCATGGCCTTTTTAACCACCAACCCAACAGCCAAACACTGTACATCACTTCAGAAATGATTCAGCTCTATTTTTAAAGCAATAATTTATTCCGGATCATTACCTCGGTGCAACAATGAGACATGCTCTGAAGGACCTAGAAGGAATTTATAACGCTACTCTGCCCCATTTTTTATACTGGAGTAAATCATACAGGAGTAATGGTGATCTAAAATCCACTTTGCATTAATAATATGTGTGGAAAGTATGCGAGGGTCTGGACATGAGCGTTCGGGCCGGTAAGGTGTGTCTGCCCTCAATTACCCCCTTTTCTATATCTGCCTCTGCAGGTGACCGAGGCCAGAGAGTCCAACATGGAGCTGACGTCACCGGCTGACAGCAGAGATAGCTGGACTCATTTCTGGAAGAGTAAATGTTTGTTACTCCAGCTGCAGTCTGGTGCAGTGGTTTGGATAAAGTTGTTGCTGACACCCAAGATACTCAGTGGCATAAATAAATAGTGGATAAAGATACCAAGAAGGGACGTGGCAGCCATTTTAAGTGGTGAGTCTGTTTTGTGACTCCAATTAAATCAGCATTAACATGAAACATTAATATCTTTGAATTAAGTAGTTACCCGGTTTGAAACTTGTGACCCATGTTGGGCAGCATCTACTGTTACGGTCCGCCTAAACTGAGGCCAAGTAAAGACCAAAACTCTGAGGGGTTCAGACGGAGTCAAGACCAAGATCAGAATGTACCATGTTAAGACCAGGACTTTGAGGAGTTGAGATCAGGTCAACACCAAGAATAGAGAATACTGAGACATAACAGAAAAAAACTTTTAAAGGTTGAGACTGAGTCAAAACCAAGACCGAAGATTACAAAGAAAAGACCAAGACTTTGAGGGGTGGAGACCAAGTCAAGACCAAGATTACAGAGTACCGAGACACAACTAAGACTTTGAGGAGATGAGGCCAAGTCAAGACCAAGACCAGAGAGTACTAAGACAAGACAAAAACTTTGAGGAGTTAAGAGCAAGCCAAAACCAAGACTTAAGGAATAGAGACCAAGTCAAGGCCAAAATCAGAGTCTACCGAGACAAGACCAAGACTTTGAGGAGTTGAGACCTTATCAAGACCAAGACCAAAGTCTACCAAGGCAAGACCAAGACTTTGATGAGTTGAGACCAAGTCAAGACCAAGAGTAAAGCCACTGAAACCAAGTAAAGACCAAGATCAAAGTCTACCAAGAGAAGACCAAGACTTTGAGCAGTTGAGTTTATGTCAAAACCAAGACCAGAGTCTACTGAGACAAGACCAAGACTTTGAGGGATTAAGCACTGGTCAAGATCAAGACCAGAAAGTACTGAGACAAGACAAAAACTTTGAAGGGCTGAGAGGGAGCAAAGACCAAGACTGGAGTGTACCAAGCAAAGACCAAGACTTTGAGCAGTTGAGAGCAAGTCGAAACCTGCATCAGAGTCTACCATAACAAGACCAAGACTTTGAGGAATTAGGACCAAGTCAAGACCAAGAGTAAAACAATTGAGACCAAGTCGAGACCGAGGCCAGAGAATACAGCTACAAGACCAATACTTTGAAGAGTTGACATATGTGAAGACCAAGAGTTTGAGGAGTTGAGACCAAGTCAAAACCAAGATCGGAGTCTGCCATGACAAGATCGAGACTTTGAGGAGTTGACACCAAGTTAACACCATGAGTAAAGCAATTTAGACAAAGACAAGACCAAGACTTTGAGGGACTGAGACCAAGTCAAAACCAAGACCAGAGTCTACTGAGATGAGATCAAGACTTCAAACAGTTCAGACAACCAAGACCATTGTCTACTGAGACAAGACCAAGACATTGGGCTGATAAGACCAAGTCAAGACCAAGACCATTGTCTACTGAGACAAGAACAAGACTTTGGGCTGATAAGACCAAGTCAAGACCAAGACCATTGTCTACTGAGACAAGACCAAGACTTTGGGTTGATAAGACCAAGTCAAGACCAGGACTTGGCCAGGTTGAGACCTAATTAAGACCAAGACCAGAGTGTGGCAAATTAAGACCAAATCTTTGAGGAGTAGAGGAGTTCAGACTGAGTCAAGACCAAAATCAGAGGCTAGACCTAGACTTTAAGGAGTTGAGACCAAGTATGCACTGCCTGTTTGAAATATGAGATTTTCTTATTACAGTACTTTTGACACTTTTTTCCAAAATGAAATGACATTCATGAGTCTGCCAGACAACTGTAGAGCTCACAAATTCATCTGCAATTTGACAGTGACAATCATTTCTGAAAAGGTATGATGGCGTCATTTGCAAACTAGTTTTTGCAAAGTAGTGCAGCAGGTCATAAATGTTGTGTTTGGCTCATTTAAAAGAAAAGTTGACTATGAATATAATACAGTGGGATTTCTACAGCTTGTTGTCACCAAAAAGGAAAATATTTAGTAATACACGTACATATTTTCTAGTGTTGAAAAGAAGTTTTGGAGATGTATAAGACCCATAAAATCTTTCTCCAAGTGCAACTATGTCAGTAAACAGTCAGAGGAAATGGTCTCAGGGTTTCTTTTTTGTAACAACAGCTGCTCAAAGTTACACTAAAACCAGCCGTCATTCCCTCTGATGCTTCCCACAGAGAGAGCAATTTCAGCACATATGATCACACAAAAGGGAGCTGTTGCAGTGTTTATCTGATTTCTGATCAATTCTCCCCTTGAAGCATCTGTGAGGGAGTATTGATCTGTATGGATGACATATGGGAGGTTGACAGCTAGCTGTTAATTCTTGTAATTAAACCACTGAAGTTCTGGTGTTACCAAACCGGTTCAGCTAAAGGTCCACCTCTTTCATCGAAACGTCGCTGGGAAAGTGGATTGTATTCAGATTCGTGATCAAAAGCGCATCGCATCTCATCTGGATTCCTTCCCGATACGAGCCACTTGAAATGACAAGTGTAAATGTGGTCTCTGAGGACAAAGAGGCCGCTAGACGTCATCCAACAATTCCCCGCCGCAATTTCTGCCGTATCATCAGACCGACGTGGAGAGGAGTAAATAACACCGCTACAAGACGGATTCTTCTGTGAAAATATCAGGCGTGTTTGATCATCAGGATGTTTCTTAGACGAGGTCAATGCCAGGGAGAGACCAGGTGGGTTACAGACGACGGGCAGATTCTGAATATTCCTCAGGATTTTACTTACTTGTTTTCTCAGACAAACATGAACATGAACACTGAGGCTCTAAAATACTAGATGGCAGATTCTGAGCAGTAATTGCCACATAAATGTTTTCTAATTACCGGAGCTGAGTGGTACTTTTCAATGTTTTTGTGCATTTCACTGAATATTTTCACTAATTCTAAACACAAAATGGGAATAAATTAGCATTGTTTCTGTCGTTATGACTGTTTCTTGCAGCCACTGACGCTCACAAACTTTAAATCAGGAGGAAAGTGCAGTAAAGTTAGAATTTGACACCAGAAAACAGGTTGATCTCTATAGGTACAAACTTAAAAAGCTGAAAGAACATCCAGTCTTCTAACTTCTTATCTTTGACATGCCGTTACTTTAGAAAACTTAACCTAATTTGCTGCTATAAATTGTGCTATTTCATCAAAAACACTTTATTCTACATGTCTTGTATTGGTCTCACTAACTGCTGAAGCTAGCTCTCCAATCAGCTAAACAGTCTCAATAACTCCACGGTGAAGAAGGTTCGCAGACATTTACTGAGGTCCTTTATATTTCTTTTTTGTGAAACTGAAAACACAATACAAACAGAATGCCATTGTGAGCTAGCAGTATTGAACCAAGAATGAAAATACAAACATATTAGCTCAATAGCCTAATGCTAACGGCGTTAGCTTAGCCACGTAGCGATTAGCACGTATATAATATGCATTTAAACACTTCTACAGTACAAACACAAAATATACAACGGTTAAAGTCAGTATATGTTGTCAAATTAGTATACTCACAGACGTTGCTTGAGCAAGAGGCAAATGAAGAAACCCATGTAGAATAGGGAGCTAACAATCGCTAATAGCGGATATCACGGACTTTTCTACTTCCGGTTTAAACAATAAAATGACAGGAAGTAACCCTACTAACCATCATACCTACAATGAACATACCTGACCACAAGGTGGTGCTGACACAAAGAACAATAACTCAAACACACTTACACTGGAGGCATAACAGAGACACATGTCGGAGTCCTTATTTACTGTAATTTCCGGACTATAAGCCGCTACTTTTTTCACACGCTTTGAAGCCTGCGGCTTAAACAATGATGCGGCTAATTTATGTCTTTTTACGGACGCACTCATACTAAATTCTTCAGATCAGTCATTTTGCGCTTCATGCACCCTC
>OMNN01076095.1:0-10592 GCA_900302755.1 Chromis chromis | reverse complement strand
TCGGACCTGGAGAGAGTCACGAACCTCCTTGTGTCGTCTCGTATCGAAGACTGTTGGTCAGCAGTTTGTTTATGTCAGAGGGGGAACTGAGTGACCTTTATGTAAACTCAGAGAGGTGGAGGAGAGCTAACACACGAATAAACAGGAGATTTAGACAAGCGTTGAGTTAAATTAGTTTAATAATAAAACCTGTAAGAATAAATGGAGCAGTTTTAGGATGAGATCAAAGAAAACAAGAACATCTGGAAGTAAAACAAGATGGAAATAAAAGCCTGAATTCCTCTGAGGATATAAGGAGAGTCAAGCTTTAGACTGTTCTCTATCTTAAACCATGTTTGTTCTGTCCAAACGCCTCCTGGTTTGATTGTATTAATTGTCTCACTGACTCCTGATCTCTTCTCCACTACCTCGTCATTTTCTAGACAACTAAACTGGATGTTCCAGATGCTGCTGTAGAGCTACTGCATCTTTATACCTCACAATCTTCATACGATTAGAAAGACTGCAACTAACGATAATTATTATTGCCAGGATTCTCGCAAAGCTGGTCCAGCAATATCCGAATATTCGGCTCGTGCGGCGGGAGATGGCCGACTTTACTAGAGTCCGCAAAAATACTGCTCCATCTCCCGCTTGGCACTTCCATCTTGCTCTTCAGGGTGTTCATCGTCGGAGTCCGACAGCGTTAGCACAGTGTTCTTCAACCTTGGGGTCGCCTGAAATGTCTACTGATTGATAAAAAAATTACTGATAAAAATATATTTTAAACTAATTATTCTTTTTAAAATTAAAACACCACACCCAATCTTAAACAACTGTATTCTATACTTTCTTTCACTTTCTCCAATATAAATCTAGTTCAAATAAAATGCAGCATTTAAAAATATCTGAGCGCATCTTGATTGAAGGCTGAGATCACGTGACTTTACAGTTTCCACTACTTCAGTTCCCTTTGCTTCAACCTGACACACAAACTGGAACAAGAAAAAAACTTCAGCTCCAAAATTTGTCATAGAAAAAAAAATCTTTCCAATGCCAGCCTATACCGTCTCTGTTTTAGCTCCATAACAAACAGACTGTTGGCGTTTTCCATGGATGTAACAAAAACTGATTCTGTTGACTTCCTGTGTGACCAGCAGAAATGTGCCTCCTTGCATCTGTAACGGATATCTTTGATCAAAAACTAATTCTAGAAAAAACAAGAAGTCTGGGTTGGGAACCACAGCGTTAGCATGTCCTTGCTGTCTGCACTCGTTCTCCCCTTACTAAGTTCAAGTTGGGAGAACCCTGATTGCTGATTTTCTTCTTGGTTAATCGTTTGGTCTAAAAACATGTCAGTTTAATTTTAATCAGCTAATTCAGAAACTTAAAAGGTTCATCTAAATCAGCAGGTGACCATTTTTATCTTGCAGTCATTTAATTCGTGTTGGAGCAGGTCCTTAGAATCACTTTTAAGAGTGTGTTGGTGATTATCTTAATAGCTGAGGACTGTTTGGCTCTAATGACAGACAGTAGAATCCTTTTCCTGCTAGCAGAGAGAATATAGTGTTGTTCTCTTTCTCTCTTCAGCGTGACTCATAGATCACATCCAGACTCTCAGCTGGATCCTAACAAATCCTGAAACATCTTCAGGATCATTTAGTTTCAGATGTTCTCAGGATGCTGCTCTTGATTCTACACCGTCTGGTAAAACTGTTTGTGTTTCTAACTAACCGTCTCTCTCTGTGTGTTGCAGGTCCTGTATCTTCTACAGAGCCTGCATGGACATCCCCAGAGGAACCGAGCTGCTCGTCTGGTACAACGACTCCTACACCTCCTTCTTCGGCATCCCGCTGCAGTGCATCGCTCAGGACGAGAACTGTAAGGAAACACTGCTGCTGTACCTTCCTGTGCTGAGTATCTACCTTATCTGTGTTGGTTTGTCCCTGTCAGCCTTTGTTTTAGGGCTACATCCACTGATCTCCTCCTGGTCTTTCATTCCCTGATGGCTCCTGTCGTGTCCTCGAACACAACAGTAAAACGTTCACACCGACCCAACAGTTAGCAAAATATTTTCAAAGCAACAGAAATATCATCTGTAAAGCAAAGCAGTGACCTCTGATTCAGATGCTGTAATATCTAAATGGTGAAACCTCCGAGTGTTGAGCCAAACCTCTGCTGTTCAGCTAAAGCCAGCCGTTTTCTTTGGACGCCGCTCAAATTGTTTTACCGACAGCGTTTAAACCGTTAGGCTGGAAGAAAACCATCGGCCCGCCACAAAAACAACGATGCAAACGCAGGTTCTTTTTACAAACTCCTCGCTATCTGATTTATTTGTCTGAGCGACCGAGCCAGGCCAAACACCGCCGAGAGAGAGAGAGAAGTCTTTTATTAGCTAGAATGTGGTTGTGGCTTAGTGTCGACACAATGCCCCCCTCTCCCTTTATGTCCTCCTGTCCTTCAGGAAAATCAAACTACGGACGTTTTCCATCGAGACTTATCGTCATCTGGTTTTACTGGACGTACAAATAAACACAGTTCTGTTCAGATTCACCAGCTCTCTGTAGTAATGAGCTTTATTTATGCAGCACCTTACAGAATATAGTCACACAGTGTTTTATAAGACATTAAACAACACTGAGCAAAATAAGCTAAAAGGAAGGAGCACAATAAGTAAAGTAAACAAGAAACAATGATATCAAAGGTTTAACGAAGTGACTTAACAGATGAACAAACACAAACCGTTTATAGAAATACATCTAAAGAGGGATTTAACCCTTTAAGTCCTCGTGCGTCATTGTGAACACGTTTGGGCTAGCGCACTTTGGGATATCGTAAATATGTCACCGTTTGTGAAAATATCCCAACGGTTTCTGAAAGCTGAGGCGTTGCGCTTTACAGCCAATATGGTGTCATTACGGTAATTTCATTCTTGCCCTCCCAGGAATCCACTGGATGAAATTACCGTAAATTTACTGTAATGACACCATATTGGCTGTAAAGTGCAACGACATTGTTATAACGGTCATTACGGTAATTTCATTTGTGCGCCCCCAGAAATTCGCTGGATAAAATTACCATAAAATTACCGTAATGACACCATATTGGCTGTAAAGTGCAACGACATTGCCGTTACGGTCATTACGGTAATTTCATCCAGCGGATTCCTGGGGGGGGCACGAATGAAATTACTGTAATGGCAGTGTTGTTGCGCTTTCCAGCCAATATAGTGTCATTATGGTAATTTAAATCGTATCCGAATGAAATTACCGTAATGACACTATATTGGCTGTAAAGCGCAACGACGCTCGTATCTGAATGAAATTACCGTAATGACACTATATTGGCCGTAAAGCGCAACGACGTTCATATCCAAATTAAATTACCGTAATGGCAATGTCATTGCACTTTATTTCATTCGTACCCTGCCAGGAATCTGTTGGATTTTTTCCGATAGCTCAAACCGTGACATAATTACGGTATTCCAAAGTGTGTTCTCCCAACTGTGTCGCCGATGACGCACTAGGGTTAAAGCCTCTGGCAGGTTTTGGGTTCAACGTGTTGATTATCAAACCAAGTAAAAGGGAAACAAATGAGCTACAGTTGTCATGTTTCTAGTTTCCCTGTGATAATAGAGACGTCAACTCAACTGGTTCTACAGACAGAGAACAACTTCAGGCTGATGGAGTCGTCAGAGACGTGACAGCAGGAGGCAACAGAACGAGCAGCCAAGGCCAAAAGCAACAGACATTAAAGAGACGCCAACACAGCCGTCATTACAGCAGGCAGGTTAACACACGACCTGATTCCTGCTCCAGGTTTCATCAGGATGGACAGCAGCAGGGATGATGAGCTGCTTGTGAAAGTGTTGGTGTGTTTTCGTAGTAAGCGTGATGTTTCACCACAGCTTCTCGGTGGTGAAACTCCTCGTGGACTTTGTTAATTCTTGTCCCGAGTGTCGCCTTAAAGCTGGTTGCAGGAGCTGATGTTGCAGCAAGTTGTAGCTGCTGTTGAGAGAAAAGGTCTCAGTGGAGGGGAAGTTACCAAAGAGAAACCTCCAGGACTGAAGAGTGAAGCCAGCGTGGAGGTCATGAAGCTGCAGTTCTTTAAATGTCCACTAGAGGCAGCCTCCAGAAGTGAGTTAAGTCCCATAGATCTCCATCCCCTGATCCCAAGTCCCACAAGAGAGGAGAGAGGAGTTGAGGTTTTTAAGACCAGACATCCTCACCCAGAGCGTCAGTTTAAAGCGACCAGTAATGACATAAACAGTGACATATGAACCCTTTAAGTCCTAGTGCGTCATCTGCGACACGTTTGGGCTAGCGCACTTTGGAATACCGTAAATATGTCACCGTTTGTGTTATCGGAAAGAAATCAAACAGTTTCTGAAAGCTGAGGCGTTGCGCTTTACAGCCAATATGGTGTCATTACGGTAATTTAATTCTTGCCCCCCCAGGAATCCGCTGGATGAAATTACCGTAAATTTACCGTAATGACACCATATTGGCTGTAAAGTGCAACGACATTGTTATAACGGTCATTACGGTAATTTCATTTGTGCGCCCCCAGGAATTTGCTGGATAAAATTACCGTAAAATTACCGTAATGACACCATAAAGCGCAACGAAAAAATGGGCCCCACTCACAGGACATTTTCTGACCTTGTTGTAGTCAAAATAAGAAACAAAGACCAGGTGGACATTTTGAGGCTCAGGTCTTAAAGGGTTAAAGGGGACACAGAGTCTGCCGGTCTGGTCTTCTCTGGGACTTCACTCCAAGCAGCTCTTTGGTTCGTGTCTTCGCTCCACATGGTTCCAGTTTGGGTTGACAATTTTCAGGTTATGTTGCAAAATGAAATGACTCATTTTAAATAAGAGCATTACTTCCTGGCAGAGAGTTTAAAACGTCTCCTGTCAACATGGTTTAGAAGCAGCTGAAAGGAAGAGTCTGATTGGCTGAGGCTCTCTGGTCGTGTAGTTTTAGTAAATGTTTGAGTCTCTTCTTGCTTTGATTCAGAAAACACCGCAGCATGTCTGTAGAGTATTCATGTATCCTCAGGGTTCTCCCAACGTGAACATAGTAAGGGGAGAGAGAAGCAACGTACATTCTGACTCTCCAAAACCACCGTTAGCCATGTCTGTAATCCAGTTTGAAGAGTGCATTCTGCTGCTCATGTGAAGCTTTACATTGGATGTTGGTCCAACAAAGAACAAGCTGAAGTATCGGCAGCTTCTGTGAGAATGAACCCTTCTGGTTGTGGTCGTCTTGGTCCTCAGGCTGCTCTGACGGTAAAACATCTGTCGTGTGGTTACGGTTAAGTTGCTGTAGCTTCTGACATAAACTTCAGACATCTGCAGCATCAGTGGGACGAGTCAGAACTCTGGTTTAAGATACCTGTACTTAGATTTTAATTAGTTCAAAGTGAATTAAAGGTAACTATAAAGGACGATGTAGATAACGTGATTAAAGAGGAATTAAAGTTTTGAATTAAACTATAGATATCTGAAACTGAAATTGATACTAGTCATAATTCAGTTGAAGATATCCTCTGCTCACTTTGCCAATACCTTTAGCTGAATTGTATATGTCTACATGAATGATAACAGTGATGTGGTTTGTGTTCAGTCATATCTGAAATGTTCTTTTTGATCAGGAAAAAATGAGTTATGACATCTGCAATACCCAGGCCAGCTATTATCTTTAAAAACACAACTGAATTGTAAAAATAACACCTCAAAGAAAGATGATGAGGTAGGTCCTGAGATCAAACTAGTCAATAGCAATAAAATAACTGCTTCATACAGTGTTCCACAGTTTCTCTATCATGCATCAGATACTAATGCTGCATGAAAGTAAAGAACAGAAACCCAAAGTTTAGTTGGATGAATAAACAGCAGGTGTTTCTCTGGTCTTTAATGAAAATAGGTTGTTTAATATATGAATAATTACTGATATCGAATGAAACCAAACCTTATATCCTGCTGTACTTCTCAGCTCATCCCTTTGCTCTGATGCAGATATTTAAATGTTGTTTTTGACAAGAAAACATCTACTTATGGGAATCAGCCCGACATGTACATGGAGATGTTAGATGTTAGAATGACTCGTCGTACTCTCCTCCATCATCCTCTCTCTTTCTCATTCCTCTCTCATCCATCCATCCATCTCCTCTCTTCCCTCTCTCCATCCCCTCCTTCCTCTCTCCTCCATCCTCTCTCTTTCTCTGTCACTAATCTGTTTGTTTACATCTCCTCCAGTTTTCTGCTCACTCAGCTTGTTCCATTCTTTTCCATTCTGACAGACCAACTCAGTCCCTGCAGGGGAAAAAACAAACTTTGACTTTTTTTCTTTACTCAATTACAGAGCAAAAGAAAAACCCAAACATGAAGGAGGAGTTTTAATCTGTGGCATCTAAATGGAAATGAATTGAATTAGGAGCTTGTCTGTCACAGAGATCGTGCTGATTGCAAATTAGAGACGTTTGGCCACAAAGCGGTTTGTTTTACAGACGGAACGACTCTTTTACATGAGATCGCTCATCGTGACGGGACTGTGGCAGCCAAGGCACACATCTAGAGAGACCTGAGCTGAAAAACTGAACTCTGAGTCTGGTTTTAATCCATTACTGCTGTGACGGCCTTGTCTGTCCATCAGGACGACATTTAGTTTCAAGTAAGACAGTCACTGAATGGAGGAAGCCTTCAGACTCAGCGATGTCTCATGTTGTCCACTGGTCCCTTCCTCTTCTGTTAGGTGTTTGCACTTCAGATGCTTCATAACAGAGCGATAGTAAATATAAAGAAAGAGAAGATATAAAGAAAATAAGACCGTTCTTTTTAGGGATGCACAATAATATCGGTGCCCGATAATTATTGGTCAATTTTGGCAAATTATGACGTCGTACCGATAATTCCGATAATAAAAAATCAGCCGATAAAATGACCCGATAATAATAAAGACGATAAAGGTAAAAGGTTATCTTTGTTTTTGGGTGCGGGGTTAATGTTTTACAGATCGTGTTTGAGCGAGGGTTGACAGTTAAAGAAATATCGGTTGCGCTCCGATAACGGTTATGTTGCGAGACCCAAGTGCTAAGGAGTAGCGGCTGTCCTGGGTTCGATTCCTAACTCGAGCGTTTACCACATGTCCTTCCCCACTCTCTCCCATTTCCGTCTCTATCCACTGTCCTAGCTAATAAAGGCATAAAAGGCCAAAAATAAATCTTTAGAAAAATAATAAAAAATATCGGTTGACATTATCGGTTATCGGCTGCAAGAAGTATAAAATTATCGGTATCGGTTGAAATTGGGATTATCGTGCATCCCTAGTTCTTTAGCTCTGTGGGAAAAGTTAAAGGAGATGAAGAAGCTGAGTGTCAAGCTGTGGTAGTCCAGCCCACTGCTCTATCTGACTGGTTGCATGTCAGGAGTAATAGTTGATGAAGAGCTTTCTTAATGTCAGCTTTTAATGAATATTTAACATCAGCTAGCTGAAGTCCAGTGCTTCAAGTCTCCAACATGTCCTCAGCTTTAAATCCAATAGTCTCTGTTCACGTGAAGCAGAGATGTACAACACACACACTGGCAGAGGCCAAACAAACACTGGAGGGTTTGCTTTTGTTCCACCCTGCAGTGAAAAAAGTTTGTTCACATCCCAATTAGGTGAAATTAGATTATGCTGCTTCTTTTGTCCAAACTGAAAGACGGCAGCTCTGCTCCAAATTAAAGACATCGTGCTGCTTCTAGCTGGTCTGGGCTCTGATTGAACTGGAGACGGCAGGACTGAGACTGAATGTCCTCAGTGGACTGGAAGCTGACCAGTTCAGCCTCTGTGGCCTGTAGCTCCGGATTTATCTGCTGTACTTGTGTCTTAGAGTGTGATAGTAGAATAATTTAAGTCCAGCAAAGTCCAAACCTGCTGCATGAAAGTAGAACTGTTTAGTGACGACTTGTGTAAAGTTAAACAACATTCAGAACACTTCACGTTGTCAGTGAGGAAACTCAACTGTATTAAAGAGATAAGTAGTGTTAAATACCTCTGGTCAGTGAAATGGATTTGACCTCATTCTTAAGATTCATCGTTAAACAAACATGGAGTGACTCATCAAAGGTTAAATAAAGGAACGTCTGACCTGAAAATACAAGCAGATAAAATGTCTGGTGGTTGGATTCTTTAGTGAGTCATCTGCTGTTGGGAACCATCTAGCTCCCCTGGTCCAGTCTGGGTTCAGACTCTGGCCAAACAGCAGCAGACTGACTGTCATCAGTGTAAACCCAGAGACTTGGACCAGCAACCATAAAGTCACTAATCTGAAGCCACAGGAGGTCGTTGATCCACCTGTTTAACTGCAGAGGCAACATGAAGGGGAGATTTAACGTTTTTTATTTGGATAAATAAATCTGGACTCTAAGAGATCATCACAGTAAACAGCAAAAATCCTCAAAAGTTACCAAAAATATTCTGATGACTTAACCCTTAAAGTCCTAGTGCGTCATCGGTGACACGTTTAGGCAAGGACACTTTGGAATACCGTAATTATGTCACGGTTTGCGCTAATATAGACAGCCAATATAGTGTCATTACGGTAATTTCATTCGTAATTATGTCATGGTTTGCACTATTAGAAAAAAATCTAACAGATTCCTGGGGGGGCACGGATGAAATTACCGTAATGACCATAATGACATTGCACTTACAGCCAATATGGTGTCATTACGGTAATTTTATGGTAATTTATTTCAACGGATTCCTGGGGGAGTACGAATGAAATTACCGTAATGACACTATATTGGCTGTAAAGCACAATGTCTTACTTTTATACTAATAATAATAATAACTTTTATTTGTATAGCACTTTTCCAAACAGAGTTCCAAAGTGCTGTATAGTGTCATTACGGTAATTTCATAGTGTCACGGTTGTCACGGTTTGCGCTATCGGAAAAAAATCGAACGGATTCCTGGGGGGGGCACGAATGAAATTACCGTAATGATGCTATGAACATTGTTGCGCTTTACAGGCAATATAGTGTCATTACGGTAATTTCATTCCTACCCCCCCAGGAAGCTCGCAAAGCAGCCCCTTTGTTCCAGGGAAAACACAAACCGCGGCTCAGGTCTTAAGGGGTTAAGTTCTAGATTTAGACTCTTAGGTTCAAAGCAGAGGCAGGTTTTAAGAAACCTTCAAAAAGCAGGATAAAAACCTTCACGCTGTAAGCAGTGATTGTCTTTTAGAAAACAAATAAACTATAAATTCAACAGTCTGCTTGGATAATATAGAATGACTGAAATGATATTAGGGACGTTTTAATTCAGCAAATTAGCAGAAAATATTGAAGAGATAATTCATTTTTTTGTAGAGCAGCTTTATTGTTTCTCAGACTACGTTCTTCCAGAAGGGAGAGAATAACTCCTTCATACTAGAGGCTTTGTAAGTTTACTGACCTTTTATCTGCACTTAAAAACACACTAGCAGGAAAAAGAACCAACAAAGCTGAATACTGGCTCTTTAAATGTCCAGATATACATTCTGCTCTACACAGGATGCATTCAGGTACAGGTTCTGTGTTCTGGTTCACAGCCCAGTGTTGTTATTTATTTTCTGTAACACACAGTAAAATACACTTCTACACTCGCTGTAATGCTGCCACTGTAGACAGCCTGACAGTGTAAATGTTAAAAAGGAACATGTTAGATTGACGAGTGAAACCTTGGCAGTGCTCTCTGTGTCGACGTGGCAGACGGGCTCCTTAATGTAAGTAAACTGCTCTGTACACAGAAACACATGTAGCAGTAAACACACATTTCCCTTTACATGGACTTACAGTACATACATCAGAAGTCGTACACTCACATGAGCAGAGAGCCAAACCACACAGCAGCACACAACAAAGAAACACACACACTATCAAAGCACACACACCCTGTGCTTGTTTACTCACCCACGTTCCATCCAATCACAGCCTGTCGGCTTGACGCTGCGCAGCCCGGCCTCCGCCTAACAGCTACAACATGTGCAGCGACCGACGAGGAGAGACTCTGCATTGTCTTCTCTTCAGTTACTTATCCTCGTAGTTTCAATCATCTGGACTGGCTTGAGTGGGTCCAAGACGTTCCACCTCTGAAGATGAGAGGTGGAACGTCTTGGACCAACTCAAGCCAGTCCAGATGCTACCATTGAAGGGACAACCATGACCTGGTGACTGAAAACCTTCACAGACAGCTAGGCTAGCTGTTTCCCTCTGTTTCCAGTCTTTGTGCTAAGCTAAGCTAAGCTAGATGCTACGATTGAAACTATGAGGATAACCATGACCTGGATGACTGAGAACCTTCACAGACAGCTAGGCTAGCTGTTTCCCTCTGTTTCCAGTCTTTGTGCTAAGCTAAGCTAAGCTAGATGCTACGATTGAAACTACGAGGATAACCATGACCTGGATGACTGAGAACCTTCACAGACAGCTAGGCTAGCTGTTTCCCTCTGTTTCCAGTCTTTGTGCTAAGCTAAGCTAAGCTAAGCTAGATGCTACGATTGAAACTAAGAGGATGACCATGACCTGGATGATTGAGAACCTTCACAGACAGCTAGGCTAGCTGTTTCCCTCTGTTTCCAGTCTTTG
>OMNN01076052.1:0-10544 GCA_900302755.1 Chromis chromis | reverse complement strand
GCAGGATATTTACTGGTGTCACCACCACTAAATATCCTGCTATTGAAAGCAAACTGTGTCATAAGAAACACGTCTTTTATTTTAAAGGACGTGTTTCTTATGACACAGTTTGCTTTCAATAGCAGGATATTTAGTGGTGGTGACACCAGTAGTTGTCCACTATTAACCTCTAGATTTGGCTCTGCCAGCTTTTTGGATAAATTTATGCCAAAAATAAACCAACATGTGCTCAGAATTTGTCAGAATGGGACAGAATATGACCAGAACTTGGCAAAAGTGTCCAAATATACCAAAATGAGCAAAAAATAAGCCAAAGTTTTCTCAAACTGTTAGGGCAAACTTCAAATATTTGGGTCGCAACCATTATCAATAGGGACATAGTGAGTCCTGAGGCTGGACCAGTTGAGAACCACTGGTCTATAGTGGGTCCTGAGGCTGGACCAGTTGAGAACCACTGGTGTAAAGTACAGCGATCCAGACCAGGACAAATGTAACACCATGTGAGAAGTGATGGTTTCAGATCACGATGGCATGCTGTGGCATTGTGGGAGTTAAAGTTCAGGCAAACAAACTGTGTGTGCAAGGCTGTTGCAGTTTCCTTTGATGGGCTCCGGGGGAACCTTGGGTGCCTCTTTCCTCCCTTTGGGGGTTCAAACACGGAGCTGTGTAGCCAGGAGCCACATGAAGACTGACCTGGAGGTGGTGTTTCAGGGCAAAGGAGCAAGGAGCTAATAACTGTGTATGCATGTCTGTCGCCCCCTGTGAGGGTCTAAGACAAACTGAAGTTGTTAAACCTTAAATTAGAAACAAATCCCTAAACTCCTCCATGCCGTGATTAAGTGTACTGTGTCACACAATCCATCTGACCGGCCCAGAAAGCATCTCACTCTCATTAAGTCTTTTTGTCATGGTTTCGTTTCATTGCTTTACTAATGTCCAATCTGCCCTCTAGAGGATTTTATTAGGTATTGCATAATAACAATAATACAGTGACTGAATACTCACTCTCTACCTCTTGAATGCACAGCACGTAGGACTGCAGCTGTGTCCCAGTAGAGGGTCTGGTTCCATTGCAGGATTCCTCAAAACCCAGTTCCTCAGATGAGCCAGGTTGACCCAGGTTGAAAATAAAACAGTCTCGCGTTACAGAGACTTACGTAATGGTGCATTTGGATGGTATTTAACATTTATCACTAAGAAACTGCCCTGATAGGCACAGATATAAGTCATGAATACTAGGAGGCTTCTTTGAAGTGAACTAGTTTGTACAACACAATGTGCAACTGCAGTGTCTCCACCTGTTCCCAGTAGACACAGCGGAAAGCAGAGTGATAAGACTGTCATCAGACTGCATACCACTGCCTTCCTGATTCCTTCCTCCAAGGATTTTGTGTCTTTTATGTGTTTTTGCAATTTGATGCAATCAGATGTTCAAATGGGGCTGTGTACTGACAGAGTCTTTTTCAAGTCATTTCTGGTGCCCATCTCATTTGTACTCAAGCAGTAGTTTTGTAAAGACGGAAAAAGTGAGGTACCCTGTCACATAACTCACACCTGACCAGGCAATGTAGAAAGTAGGATTTATTGTGTACTCATAGAAGGGCTGGAATTAAAAAGCCTTTATTTCAGCATGGCCAAACAAGTTAAATGACATGTCCTATATTGTTGTTTGCTTATTTACTATGTATTGCTCTGTTTTCCTTGTCTGTTTAAATTTTGAATTCTGAAATCTTTGTCTTTAAGATGCGCCCAGTCATGTGACCTCTCCCTATATATAGGAGGATACATATGGGCGGCCATCTTATATCAGCCCTGATGAAGGCCCACAGGCCGCAACGCGTCGGCTGTAGTTTTTAACTTGTTTGGCTGCTGAAATAAAGGCCTTTTAATTTCAGCCCTTCTCTGAGGACCTCAGTTCCTACAAGTAACTAGTATTTGGATCCCTACACTGATGAGCACCAGAAGTAAGGAAAGAAGACCAACGATTCCCATGCAGCACTCCAGGCTTGTGGTTTTTTGATTTAGGAATTATTGTGTGTAATATAAGGTTACAAACATTATTGTAAAGTAATGGCTAGGTGTGATTTCAGATGCTTTTTGACAATCTAACGTGTCCTCAGAGAGGATTAAGTTCATCAAGTTTACAGCACAAAATGCTCAATACATATTTGAACAGATTAATGAAGACTCACACAGTGTATTATCCATGTTACATCTTACAATTCCGATATGATGATTATCAAGAACATCAAGTGGGGTTTATATCTGGTCTTGATTATTTGTGTGATGCAAATTTGGCCAAAAGAAAGGTACGGTACAAGCCAGCAGGAACAATGCTGGGCTGATGCAATCCTGTTGTAATGGCCACATTTAGAAGTGCAGATCAACCCTGAACGACCCTCCAAATACTTCTTTCGTTATTCATTTACCATGTGTGGGTGCTGGTATTTTAAAGCATCACGAACACTACAAGATTTCTTTTACAGTGACAGTTTGAGATTTGACATTAAGTAAAAATGAAGACAGTCTCGAAAAGCCATCAGTAAATCATTCCTGTGGCATTCATCCAATTCAGCCACAGAAGATACTTAAAAAATATCTTGGAAATGTGCACCCAGTGAGCTGTTCTCAGTGGAATAAATGGAGTGTCATCTTGTTTTGAAGGTCCAGATGTAATCCAACAACCTTGACTGGTTCTGTGTATTCTACATTATATATTAGCATGTACATTCATGTTCATATATGTTTATGCATTTGTTCCCACACACACCTACACGTGACTGCTTTGCACAGACCCTTGCAGACATGGCCAGATGACCTTGGTGCCATGTCAATGTGAAAACTATAAATCAAGGTTAATACATTCATGTGATTGTAGTATGCGTTGCTGTCGGCCATAGTGGATTTGTAAATCGGTCATACACTTCAAACACAATCCACACTGATTACTGCAAATCAATGAAATAGCATTGCCAACAGTAAAACAAGATGTGGTATTTATTGAGGTGGATTTTCAAGCAAGTTAATGATCACACCTTATTGGAAATGAATGCAAGCAAATTGCTGCTTCAGAGAAAGGAAAAAGTTGTGTTTGTTCTTTGTTTTATCTGAGGCTGAATAAGAGTAATACATCTTCACTGGAGTGTTGACTGAAAAAGATAAAGGACCCTGAATATATTTACTGCAGCAGCTCTGATTAAACTGCTTGGACTGCCATTCTCTGTTATTGAACACTGGAGAGAGCTTTAGTGGGGTTTTCTTAATAAGAATCAGCGGATTGCTGCATTTAGTTCTGGTTTGAGAGGAAAACCACCACTGACCACTTTGGGTTGACTAAAGTTAGGGGATTTAAAGCTACATACACATAAACACACATTCACTATCTAGATAAACAAAGCAGTCACTCATCAGGCGCATAGAGCATGTTGGAACCACACCCAGAACTTCACCCTGGAACCTTGTCCGTTTAAAACCACCAATTAGCTGACTCACTGGAGACCCAAGCCACCAATCAGACATCAAAGACACATCCTGATGCAGAGTAGAAGGAAAACAGCTCTAGAATTATTCAGAGAAACTCCATCTTAGCTCCATCTGTACGGCCTGCAGAGGAAACAGCTTCAAGGGTCCAGCTGCCTGCATTCCCTGTGTGTTCAGCCGACCTCATGATTGTTTTTTCTTCAAATCATCTATGATTTCAATTTTAGTTTCTCCAAAGTCATCTGTGTGTGTGTCTGTTCACAGGCCAACAGAGCTGTTCCGCAGCTGTAACGTCCAGTCAGATCAGGGCGCCATGAACGACATCAAGCTCTGGTCCAATGGGACGATCAAGATGCCGTTTATGAACATCCCCGTGCTGGACATAAGGAAGTGTCTGCCGGACATGTGGAAGGCCGTGGCCTGTTCCCTGCAGATCAAACCCTGCCACAGCAAGTCCAGAGGGAGCGTCATATGCAAGTGGGTCTACCGCCAACATTAACATCTGGTTTCTAACCAGCCATTTTAATATGTTGCTAATGTGGATGAGCATACAGTGACACCACTACATGCAGTCCTTACATTACAAATTGCCCCAAATCCATCACACCACAAAAGTGTGAGGTGTTCCACTATGTTAAGCTACCATGAATGAAACACAGCACTTCTTCCTCTAGTGTTTTAGAAACGTCTTTCATTTAGAAGGTTAATGTTATTTTCAACAATCTGATCCAGAGTTCAGACACTGAATTCTTCATAAATCATAAGTATTCTTCTTTAGCAATCACTAATTCATTAAAAAATAATATGTAATAGTGAACATGTCATTGTAAATCTTAACACGCAGACTGTGACTTTATACACATCAAAAGCAAAATTAGACAGACTCCCTACTTTTAGATAACTTTTTTTTTAAATGTGTCGCTAAGGCTCCTGTTAGTGTCTCCTACAGACTGTCCCGCTCCTTCCACTCTTGTGACAAAGTCATCAAATCAGAATTTTCAGCATGATCTTGCTAGCAGGACTAATAAAAAGCTAGTATTGGCTTTTCCAAATATGAAATCCAGCAGGTTCCTAGTGACTGTTCCAAAGTGTAGATTAAAACCTGGCAGCCTTACTGGCAGCAGAAGACATAGTCATATAAAATGTGAGTAGGGCGGCTGTGTCAGGAAGCCCATTTTTATGCGCTTGCTTTGCTGCAATGACTCTTAATTATTTGTGGTTGATAGTAATTACTGTAATTTAGCAGTTACCTTAAGGCTGAATGTAGCCTTTCCTTGGCCTTCCTCTGCTTTGTCTTCTCTCACCATATATGTGTTCAGCTAGTAGTGAGTGATGAGAACATAAATACTACATGGGCCTGGAATTTGATAGACAGATGGAGGCCCCTACCTTTCTCTTAGGATCTGCTGTGTTGTGTCATGTCTGGAGGAAGCGTTTTCTGGTGTGTACTTGCACATGCTCCAGACATGACCTTACGAGTGATGACATTTGTGAAGTCCTCAAATATCAACACTTGCTTTGTAATAGACGTTCAAATAGTCGTTGGAGGGTTCAGCGTTGTTCAGGCTGGACGCCGCTTTAGTTTGAAGTTTGGTCGGGCATTTAGTTCTGATGCTTCACGTCAGTGTATCCTGTCTGTCTGTGTTGTCACAGCTATAGGGAAACTACTGTGTGTGCTACATAACAGCCCTCCACCCTCCAGGCTATACTTGGTCTTGTTCAGTCATTTGTCAGACACAAGCTCCCGCCCAGGTTTTAATCCCCCTCTTGTCTTGAATGACATTACACCATCTCAAACATTGACCTGCAGGCTATGTGTGTTGGCACAGGCTCTCACTCTGCACCCGCTCTGCCTTACAACTCTCTTTACCGTAAAAATTCTACATTTGCAGACACATGTTTACATATGTTGATTGGCTTTGTTTCACACAGCGTTGCACTGCATGTTCCAGCTTACTTTAGTGTTCTATTTTCTTTTATCCGTCCTCAGATCAGATTGTGTGGACATTCTGACCCAGTGTGGGGACAAGAAACGATTTCACGAAGGACAAACACCAGAGAGAATCTGTGAGCTGCTTTCACCCATTGATGACCCTGAACGCTGCATCCCCCTCCACAGATACCTCAGTGAGTCACACTGCACAGCACACACTCCTCAGAATGTGTCCTCCAGTGCTGATCAGTATTCATTCTTTTAGAGAGATGTGGAGGTGAAAAATTCCAACAACATGCTGTGGCCACTAGAGGGCAGAGGATCACATAAGATCAGATGCTGACAGTCACAGCACTCACTTTATATCATTTTACTAGGCTGTTAGGGCTTACATTTTAGCAAACAATTTTCTATTCATACATTCAGTAGAAACAGAACAGCATTACCTCCCCACACTAATAGTCACTTGCCTTTTAGCAGTATTTTAAAAATTGGGCCTTCAGCTTTCAAAGTGCTTCAGCACTTAGTTGCTAACATTTTCTGTGTTGCTGTTTGGAGCTGGAAGGGCAGTGTTCATTGGGTTGATTTGATTACATGAGCTGCCTGTTGCTGTGGTAAACCAGACTGATGAGAGTGCTGAGGCTGAGCTATACAGGAACTTACAATAAAACCAAAACAATGACGTAAGGGAGACTGCTTCAGCTCGACTTTAAAAAGTCATTTTCAGCTGCATTCCAAGTGTTTCAAAGTATATGTGGAGGAAGAAGGACATTTTGTAGCTTGATTGTAGCTATGCTAGTGGTGTGGATCTAGGGACAGCAGTGTTGGTCCGCTGGTCAGTCCACCACTGAGATCCATACTGAACTACAACAACAACTCCTGGGTGGATTTTTAAGGTGCCCAGAGAAAGAATCTCATTGCCTTTTGTCTGAACTGTCCTCTATTAAAGGGAGTATTCCTTTTTGTAGTGAAATAGCTACTGGATGGAATTGCCATGAAATTTGGTTGATGTTTATGACTAAATACCTGGAAGACTAATGCCACTAATGACTCCCAGGTGTAGTTTTGTAAGGCTGAGTTTGGCTAAGTAGTGAGTTGAGCTTAGGACATTAGATGAAAGTGTATGTCTATACAAACTACATTCACACTGAAAACAAGTGGCAATTCCCCATAGAAGTTTTGTATCTTCAGTCTTAAGGGAGCTATAAAGTCGTTCCGAGCTACAAATCCAAGTCAGGTGACTGATGTCAAAGTCACAGATGAGCCGTGAGCAGTTTTTCATTTGACCAGTCAGGTCTACAGTCATTAGATCCAAGTCCACACCACTGCTAAGTTAACTATAATGGTGTTTTAATTCACAGGAAATATGACTAATGCAGCTCACAATCTTTCTACCTATAGCTGTATACTGGCCAGTAGGCATGTCTGTTTTGTACTGTCTGATGAGACTTGAAAACCAACTAATACAATCATAAACAGGAGGTATTTTCATATCTGACACATCAACTGTTATGTTTAATCTTGTTTTCCACCTTCCCCCCAACACACACTGTCCAGTGCCCAGCTCCCTAGGCAATAACATTGTTGAGGAGGTCATCCATCCATGCAACCCAAACCCCTGTCCCAGCAACCACTTGTGCCAGGTCAACAGGAAGGGCTGCCTTGACGAGCTCAACTGTCAGCCATACCTCTGTGTGCCAGGTACGACCATCGACTGCACTTTTCAGCAGCTTTAAAGCATTCCAGAGTCTTAAATGCGTCTATGTTTTCAGGCTGTAAACTGGGCGAGGCCTCTGAGTTTCTGGTGCAGCAGGACGCTCGTATCCAAGTGCCAACTCGCACTGGTCCTGCTGGGTGCTACGAGGTGTGCAGCTGTGGCCCCAGTGGGCGCCTGGAGAACTGTGTGGAGATGCCCTGTGTGGACACCAACAAACCCTGCATCGTAGGAGGGCAGAGGAAGAGTAAGACGTCCCTCATGTATTTCTTTCTGTTCAGCGTATTTCTACTAGTCCCTCTAGCACTTTTCAGACATGTACTCCTTAACATTAATCTAACAGCAACGGAATGTGTCAGCTTCATGTCTGAATTAGTACCCTGCAGTGGCAATGTTACTGGACCTAGTCACAGAAGTCCAAACTGCATGCAGCCACATGAACGGATAGGCACATACAAGTGACAGTACTTTGAGTTGTAAAGTTATTTTGGGAAGCCTTTTTCCCCACATTTCAGAACTGATATTTGTCCCAAATGCATTTACGCATGTTGAACAACAGCAGTGACGTCATTATTTACTTATAATTATAAACTGTCCCTGACGTAGATCAGGGTCTAACAACGAGCCACACTGTGTACTTCTCTTCACCTCAGATAGGTGAGCTGTCACCCAAAGTCACAGTTTATCAGCTGCAATTAAATTATTTGTGACAGTTAAGTCCCAAGCTCCATCATAGCTGCCATAATATTTTTAGACTACAACATTAATTACGGGGCTGCACGGTGGCTCGGTTGTTAGCACCGTCGCCTCACAGCTAGAAGATCCCTGGTTCGCGCCCCGGTTAGGACGTCTGGGATCTTTCTGTGTGGAGTTTGCATGGTGCATCACCAGGTTCTCCAGCTTCCTCCCACAGTCCAAATACATGCTGAGGTTAACTGATGATTCTAAATTACACATAGGTGTGAATGAGTGTGCTTGGTTGTCTGTCTCTATGTGTAGCCCTGTGACAGAGTGGTGACCTGTCCAGGGTGTCCCCTGCCTTCGCCCTAGTCGGCTGCAGTGGCAGGAATCTCATGTCTGAAAAGGGCTTAAAAGACAGTCTTAAAATGTTTACATGTAACATGTTGTTTATTACAAGATTGTAATGCTGCATTTTAGCAGCACTGAGTGGTGGGATCCACGTGTTTAAATCTTAGGAACTTTGTTCAGGAACTAATCTCGTGGTAGTGGATGATGAAAATCAGAGCAATGAAAAGGTTAGGCCACCGCTGGAGAACTGATATCTCTGCACGACTCTCATGAAATAAGTGATAAGACTCATCAGTTGCTGTGGAGAGGAGAATTAAATTTGGACATCTGTGATTCATCTACAGCTTCTTAATTAGAGCAGCGGGACACTGTTCTCTTCATGCCATGCAGTTTCATTGAAGAACAGGAGGTTGTGGTGGATGGTTGTTTCTCCTAAACATGTGAAACCACCCTGTTACATTCTGTCTTCTACCAGCAGTAAGTGTTGGTGTGCTTTTGTCACAGCACAGCTCAGGTAAAACACTTGTTGAATCAGCCTGAAGTAAGTTTTGACAGAGCCTAGTTTCAGACTATTGAGGTGCAAATCAAAAGGTCACTAAATCAAACTGGTTACATTCCTCAAACTTCACTGAAATGAGCTGTTCCTAATTGTTTACATCCACAAGCTGCAGAATCTAAGAAAATTAATATCTGACAGTTCCCCATTCATTATTAACCGACACTTAGTCTGAAGGCTGTTTGTTAAAAATATAGACCTTGGAGGTATTTTAAGTCATATTTCACCATAAATAACACAATGTGTCTAAAAAATTTCATAACAGTATTATGTATTTAATTCATTTTGAGGATTAAATATTACTATTATTATTATTGATTGTTAACATAACCAACTACCGGTTCAGGAGATTTTTCAAAGTTTCCTATTTTTTGTAAATGGGTGATCCGTGCACAAACCTTGGCAACACAGGCCCACCTGCCCCTACGTGTATGCTCTCAGTTCATTTGTCTTTTAATGATATCCTCATTGTTAATCAACACCAAAAGGTCTTTCCCTCATTAAGTAACAGTTCTGTAGGTTTATATTGAGGTCAGCAGTTTTAGTCGTCTCAGCTTTGATTTGATTCCATTCAGCCTTCAGTCTGGGCTGCTGTGGAAAACAAGCCAGGTAGAAGCACAAATGAGAGATTGCTTTAAATTCAAAACACATTGTTATTGCAGTTTGGCATCTGTGCTATTGATTGTTCCAATGATCAAAAATTGACACAGAACACAAAACTAAATTTGTTTATGCAACAAACTGTATTATCAGTCTTAGCCTCTGCCAGCTGCCTGTAGGTTTAGAATATGCTTATTCAGTTCAGTCAACACTTTATTCAAGTTTTTTTTTAATCAATCCTGCTGAGTCTGCTGAATGCAATTCTCTACAGCAGTGGTTCTCAACTGGTCCAGCCTCAGGACCCAATATGTCTCTATTAATAACGGTCGCAACCCAAATTTTTGAAGTTTGCTGTTCCTGTTAACAAATGAAGGTTTACCTGGGTGTAGTCTCAACACATTTTGATACAGCTTGGGAACATTTTGGCTTATTTTTTGCTCATTTTGGTTTATTTGGACACTTTTGCCAAGTTTTGAGCCCATTTTGTCCCATTTTGACAGATTCTGAGCACATTTTGGTTTATTTTTGGCACGTTTTATCATAAATGTCTCCACTAAGCTGGCATAAATATATATAAGATAAATATCCTGCTATTGAAATCAAACTGTGTCATAAGAAACACGTCCTTTAAAATAAAAGACTTTATACCACTACTTTTTTGGGAGGGTCATGCTTCTGCGACCCTCTAAAAATGGCTTCGCGACCCACTTTTGGGTCCCGACCCACCAGTTGAGAACCAGTGCTCTATAGGACTCATCCACCCAGAAATTCTCAATTCCAACCTTAAGAAAAAGGAGAATTCAAGGCTTCTGTTGGAGCCTGTGATCCAGCCTCCAAGAGCCAGTATGGTGTAATTTAAAAACCCAAACTCTGCCCAAACAATTACATGACTGATCACAGCAATTCATTCACACATGAGATCAGTGTAAATAGGATATGAATGAGTTGTTTTCAAATTAGGTACTGGATTTCAAAATGTACTTCAGGAGATTGGTATTTCCCAACGGTGTCAGTAACTAGTAATAGCTGCAGCTAAAACCAGCAGTACGCTCTGTGAGGCTTTCATAGGCTGACAAATCACTTTAGTGGAACAGGAGTTATTAGAGCGCAGCACAGGTTCCCCTTAACTAGCACTCTTATTTGGAAACAAAGGCAGCTTAAATATTGATCATCTTTGAACTTTGAATACCGATCATCTAAGAACTTACATACACATAGAATTGTAGTTTTAA
>OMNN01076051.1:5283-16881 GCA_900302755.1 Chromis chromis | reverse complement strand
TATTTTTGCTTTCTTTCCATTTGTCACTCTATCTCTTCTCCTTGTCTTCTTTTTCCCCTCTTTGCCTCCATGCGACAGTTGTGGACTTTATTCATTAAAAGAGACTCGGGGAGTATGAAGCTTGTGTGTGTGTGTGTGTGTATCTGTGTGTGTTAGGGGGGCCGAGCAGCACATCAGCGAATGGAACGTGTCTGTTGTGTCCGATGTCAGTGACGTGCAGAAGGTAATCTGACCGGCTACAAAAGTGAGGGAGCGATGCCGAGAAAGTGAAAATAAAAAAAAAAAAAAAAAAGGGAAGAGGGAGGTGAGTCCGTCGGTAACAGTAGCACTTTGTCCACACATCTGTGAGCGAAGCCTCGGAGTATAGCATTGTAAGGACAGAGAAAAAGAGAGAGCAGGGGAGGGGTGACAGAAACTATAAATGGAATTGGTCACAGCTTTTCAGCGTCCTATTAATGAGCCCAGTAAGGAGCATCTGAAAACACATCAAGAATACAAACTGAAAAAGACCTATTAAAGGCACTCTGGGCAGAAATATCTTTGCCATATAAAATGTTGAGAATCACTCTGAATTTACTGAAATTACCTTGAGGCACCTGAATGGAATAAAATAAAAAAAAACTAAAGAGCATACTGCCCTTCATCTTCATTAGAGTATATTTGCTTCAACTGTATTTCTGGAAACGCGATGAGAACAGATGAGAAATGCAGCCGATGCATTA
This sequence comes from Chromis chromis, assembly GCA_900302755.1. NCBI lineage: Eukaryota > Metazoa > Chordata > Actinopteri > Pomacentridae > Chromis > Chromis chromis. The sequence continues at coordinate 16,159 of OMNN01076051.1, read as the reverse complement.
AACTCCATTAAAAACTCTCCTGAAACCTTCTGTCCTCGAGGTCAACCCTTCTTCTCCGGGTGTAATTCTTGACACACAATAGTGAAAGACCTTTATTCTTCCAAACAGACATAATGGAATTCAAACTTCGAATAAAAAAAAAAGACATTTTCAAATATATTGAGGAGTCCAAGTGGCCAATGGGGAAGATGCAATTAACAGTGATTCTTATATGTTAAAATAGCAGCTTGATGACTTCTCCTCACTGTCCAACCTAAACTCTGAGGTCAGTCACAGTTTCTCTTCTACTTCCATATACATCTCCTGTATGTCACTTTGTCAGGGCCTTCCTCTTATTCTTAAAGATCGAAAGTCTAGTGATTCAGATGCAAGATTCTTTTTCTCTTGGCAGAGTTTTACAGCTTCATTGTCTCCCAGCAGCCTAGATATCATCTGGTCAAGCGTACTTGCTCAGTCCAGTAATAACAGGTCGGCTGCCCTCTGCACAGCCACAGATGGTCCGTTTGAACAGCCAGCCGGTGGTCAACTGGCCCCGGCAGCAGCACAAGTCGCTCTGGTGCTCTTTGACAAAACCATTGTTGGTTTTGAGACCTCATTATGGTGACAAAGTGAACCGCAGATTTGTGGGGAGTTTTTTTGGACGACTCCCAGCATGTATAGAAAAAGGGATTTTTGTTCCGCTGACAGCTGTTATGAATGTCTTGACCGCAGTTGCTCTAAAATACGGGCTACAGCGGGCTAGTGAGAGTCTTTGTTGTGTAATTTAAACACACAAGCAGGTTTCTATTAAACAGGATTCATAAATAAAGGTGAAACACAATAGTTTAAAACGTGCCCTCACAATATTCTGGGTATCCATGCATGAGGTAACTAGGTCCACTGCAAAGGAGTGAGTCCAAATGTGCTTTACTCAGCCTCTGTCTGCTTTTCCAGATAGTTAATGGTCCATTTCCCTGCACACTGCCGCACCATCTTCATCAGAGACAGAAAGAGACGGAAAAAAAACAGGAGTAATTAAAATGTCTTTACTTGTAGCTTAATTACGAGGCAGCCAATGAATCTCTTTGTCAGAGCAACTCTTTCTCCCCGTTCCCCCTTCTGCATAAAACAATAAAACCTCTGTTAAAAATGTAATTTTCTCTTTGTTCAGATTAGATTCTGCCTTCTTTTTTTTTCTTGTCTAAGTTGAAACGTTAAATCAAATCAAAGACGAACAACGCGCCTCTCCTTTCTCTTCCCCCTCTTTTACTTCCGACCACCCTCCCCTCCCTGAGATTCCCCTACACTGTAGCCATGGAAATGGGACTTTGGGGATGAAAGGAAACCATAATTTTGTGGCGGGATTAATTTGGAGACATGAGCGATGCCAAATGAAATCCCTGTCAAAACCTCTGCTGATTCTTTTCATCGCTTGCAGATCCCTGAGAAATCTGTTCCCCATGGCGTTTATGATTTGACAGTCCAGTAGTTTTGGACTTAGTTCCCCCCTGATACCTCTGACATGTTGACATTAAGTGGTTTCCGAGACAGGCAGCACCCATATTTCAATCACCATTAAGCAGAGGATATTTGGCGTTAGTTTGGATGGAAAGAAGCGCCGGTGACAAACAGACATTCACAGATACAACGGCAAGCAAACAACTGTAATTACATTAGAGGGTGAGCGGCAGCCATTTCCTGGGAGTGTGGGAAGGTAAATATAGTCCACACCTGACCCTTAGATCTATCAAAAAAGTGGGGCTGATTGTTTACTGGTGTCCTTGCCGAATGTCCTTTTTTCCCATCAGTCCTGTCAGCTGGAAGAACTTTGTACTTCTTCACCACTTTTTATTTTGCTGAAGGCAGAGGGCCCCTCTGGAAAAAAACAAAACTACATATATATATATATGTGTGTGTGTGTGTGTGTGTGTGTGTACTGTATATATTGTCAAAAATATGTAGAACAAAACTGATACATGGGGTAGAGTAAAATGTCCTTGTCAATGTGTTAATTTATCACTTCAGTAATAGGAGTAAATGTGTATATTTTTACTTAGATATTAAAAAAAGAGATATTTTTCACAGCTTCAGAACATGAAAGCAATTCCACAAATTATTGTTCTTTAGATTTCTTGACTTGCCCCATGTAGAAATAGAGAAATACAAAGATGTTACCTTAGAAAAATGTGAGATTGAGATCGGATGATTAATCAGAAAATCCACATGTTAATAATTAGCAACGGTCCTCACAACGTATAGTCTCATAGCATCTTTGATATGAACAGAATGTTTTTATGGTTTGCTTGGAACCCATGACAAAGTTCAGGGCCTCATGTTGTCCGAGGCGTCATTGTTTTCTTTGGGTCCACCCTTCCAGTTTCTGATTAGTCACAGTAAAAAACGTAGTGCTGCTAAAAATGTAGCAAGAAGATGAAATAAATGCACTTTTTCCAACTGGGTAATTTCCATTCCACCTCCCTCCCCATCCCTCCCCAAGCCCTCGACGCCCACAAATCAAACACTGCATGAACATGTCCACCTTCTTGTTTGTGTACAAGAGAGAATTAGCATCATTCCACTCTGCTCGCTCCATTCAAATTCAACATGCGCTTGTACTTGCGCGCACAACAATACACACATGCACCCACACAGAGGAAGCCCAACACTGCAACCCACATCAGCTGGGACTTTATGAATCTCATATCTTCCGGATATACCTGCACACTACATGGCTTACTGCCTATCCACCTGAAATCCAACCAAACAAAGAAATATATTCCCTGAGTAGAACTCTCTCTTACCGGAGGCTTTGCAACCACCAGCTGAGCTCGATTTAAGCAAACTTCCAATGTCTGAGCCCGCATTCAATTTGAGTCCTGGAGAAAATGGATCTAACAACTAGGCAGGAAAGCCATCACTGTTAGAACTTTATGTGGTGTTTTAGCGGGGCAGCTGTATGCGGATTCTGTTGTGAATCTGTTTTTTGGGGGGTTTTTTTTGTCTCTCCTGGGTCTCTGCTGTCTTGTCCAGCTGTGCTTTGCTGCCAGAAGATAGTTCTTCAGTGAGGTGAAAGTTTCTGCTGTGCAGGAGGGAAAGTTAGATGCAAAAAAAAAACTTCCACAGAGAGTGAGAGAGGTTCCACTGTTGGGGGGAAAGTGGAACTGAAGAATGAAGGGTAAAGGCTGTGGAGGGGAAGGGGAGTGAGGTCAGTCGATTCCGGCAATGTTTGGCAAGTTGCAAGGTTTTCTGCAAGATCAGAGCAGCGTTTTTTCCGAAATGCTGCTGCGTTCCTCAAACTGACATGCAGCCTTTATTTACATAACCCTACTCCTAAACACAGACTGGAGATTTGCCTGTCAAAAGGTGTGCTGCTGCCAGACAAGCCAACAACTTTGGTCTGATTTAACTTTCATGCCTTTATACAAAACCTGCTTCGATACATTATGGATCATCCTGAAGGTCAGGACAAGATCACAAACAGGAAAACCACTGCCCACTAAGTCATGTCACTCCTCCTGCCAAAAAACCCCTGCATACAGATGACAGCTGTTCCATGTTTTCCATAGCAAGACCCGAGTTTCCAACTGGACTTTTTTTGTTCTGCAAGTGCACCCTGTCCATTGGTATCGAGTTGGTAAGGTGAAAGGGGCTGTCCCTTTGAAATGATAAGCAGAGTCTTCCTACACTGAGGGACTGTCATTGAAGTCTTTGTTTGCCCGTCAGTGGCTCTGAGGCGTCTGTGAACTTGAGGGTCGGCGCAGAATAGAAATGACCATGTAACCTAGTTCGAGGTCACCTAATGAAGGAAAATGTATTCATATATTTTCCTGGTTGTATTAGTTCACGCAATATGCTTCCCTTTGAAGCCCAAGGTTGCAGGTTCATTTTTGAAGTGGTTTTCAATCATCCCTTGGCATTGAAGTTTCTTTTGTGCTTGGTATCTGGGCTCCACAGGGCTACAAGTTCTGTTCATTCACAGAGTAGCTACATATGGTCCAAAGCAAGGTTTTTTTTTTTTTTGTTCATGGACAGTATGGCACAGAAGAGTGAGTTTTTAGGAATTCAAATACCCATACATACATGAGACCGGTCCGAATAAGTCCTATAAACTCCAGCAAGTTAATATTTAGGACAGAATATCTGTGTTTCTCTTTTTTTCTGTTCGACTGTCCATCCCCAGGGCTGCCTAGGTTCGTCCAAACCTGCTGCGGCACAGTTGCCTCAAGCAATTTTTCCCCTCCATCATCACCTGTATTAAACACTCTCACACACCCCCATCCCTGCTGACATACCACCCCCTGCTACCTCGCCACATCCTGGACCCATTTCCCCACATTTTTGAGGCTCATCCTAGCTGGACCCCCTGGTCAGATTCACAGCGGGGACCCCTCCAGCCCATCAGAGAAGTAATTCACACTCTGCCTCATTTGAGTTATTTACTCTATTACCACCCTGGCTGGCCCATTCCCTGTAGCTACCCACTGAGACCTGGAACTCAGGCTGGGTACCCGGGCTTCCAGCAGGACTGGCAATGCCCTCCAACAGCCCCAGCTCCCCCCCTTCTACCACATTATGACGGGCGCTGCCACCTCAATCTGCAGCTGGCACAGTATGTGGGGGGTTAGGGACAAGATGAGTGTGGAGATTGCTCAGCTAGGTTGGAGTAGAGAGGTGTGGATGGTGCATTGGTGTGTGTTCGTGTGCATGCGTGTGTGTGTGTCAGGCACTTCCTCTCCCCGTTGGTAGTCTTCTGTAAGTCATTATCACACCCAAAGCCTGTGCTTCTCTCAGATGACTTGATAGATTTACATGACTCCGTCTGGGGACCTGTGAAAAAGACAGGGTCCAGTGGAAAGATGAGAGAAGAAGACCGCACCATCATCCTCTCCAAAATAAGAAGAGGGATGGCACAGTCACACCTTAATAAAAGATGTCCCTTTTTGGAGGGTGGATGGCGCTCCTCATACTTCACACAATAGGTGCAAGTCTCCATCTCTCCCATTGTAGAATTGAAATAGCCCTTCTCATCAAAGATCCCCTCGAGCTCATCTGCCAGGGTAAGAAATGAATGATTTTGCCCATCTTCTTCATCTCATTTCAATCTCAAACCATGTCACTTTCTTTCACTTATTGCTATTCAGTATTATTCTGGCTTTTATGAATTTACTTCACTGTAATACATTGTCTTCAGTGACTCAGAAGGGTCCAAGAGAAAGGCACATAGCCAGTAGCTGAGACTATTTGTGGTGCTATTATAGTCCTGTTGCAGATAGCAGGGGAGCTCGGAGCTGTTGTTTGCTTGGACAGTCAGCTTTTCACATCCCTGGGACAAGAAGTAATTTGCAGTCTGTGATTTTGGATACCTCTGACCTATGTCCAACTAAAAGAATACAGGACACACTCTTGATTTTCCAGATCTTGATACATTTCAAGTGTACATGCTGCCCGGACCCTGGTCGTGATATCAATCCCAGCGTACTTGCCACTTTCCAGAGAAGCAATAAAAAGAACAGGAGTAGACAGAAATACTAAAGGCATGAATGTAGGAATTACAGAACATTATTTCTACCACATCTCTTAAGTTATAATGTTATAAATCGGTTTACTGCAGACAGGGAACAAAGACAAAAGAATGCACTGATGCGTAATGTCAGATGACGGGCCCTGGTCCTTGGTAAAGCTGACCATTTTTCTAATTTCACATTTGCACATTCACAATTTACACATCTGGAGAATAACTGGTGGAGTCCTCATCCACGTTTAAGCACATCCAGGAGAGAGGCATTAGATGGCCCACTGAGGAAAAGGAAATGAATATAAGAGCAATACAAGAGCTTCACCACTCTGACTAATGCTGTGGGAAGTAGATTTTCAGCTACATGGTACCTAAATGATAACTAGTGCTGGTACTACTCAACAGTTCTAACAGAAAGTGTGCATTACAAACAAAAGGTGGGGATTGAAAGAAGTGAATGAAGTGGAGTTACATCAAGAGAAATTAATGTGGGCCGCCGTATAGCTCGCTGAGTTAAGGCGTTACCATGTGGGCGCAGGTCGCCAGCAGCGGTCGTGAGTTCGAGTCTGGCTCAACACCCTTTGCTGCATGTCTCTCTCCTCTGTACCCCCTTTCACCCTGTCTCTCTCTATCATTAAAATGGTAAAAAATTCCCCCCAAAAATAATACAAAAAATAAAAAAATAAAACTATATACTTAGTCTGCAGTGATTTATTGGTATTCTTCCCTGAAAATTAGAGACTCATGAGAGCCAGATTAACAAAGAAACGAAACAAAAAAAAGCCCTGTGATTGAGTGGCAGACTGTCCAGGTTATACAGGAGGTCCTCGGTTTACCATGGTCTCGTGTTACGACGTTTCATGGTTACGAACGACTCCCATAAATTACTTAAAAAACCTAGTTTCGACATAATCAGTTTGATTCATAAATAATACGATACCCGTGTGATAACTAGATAACCAGTGGCGAACACAGTCACGGGAGGGAACACTGAGTCACACGGCGTAACAACGAAGAAGAAAGTGTCACTGAGTTCGCCATGGTATAACTTAGGTATAAAATCCGACTTACACTGAAAATCAGCTTACGATGCGTCGTAGGAACAGATCTCGTTCGTAAACAGAAGACCACCTGTACTTTGCTTTGTCGCCATTTCCAAAAAGCCTCTTCAGCCTATGCTGGTTTTGGTCCATAGACTTCAGAATTGGACAAATATTGCATTAAGATGCTTTAGGAAAATGGGTCCCCTAGGTTACATTTATATAATAGGAGCAAATATGTATGAAATAGTTCATAAAGGTAAAAAATACATGCTTTAAGACAGAATTGGATGAGAATACTCATTGCCTTACCCAATAAAACCATTAAATACTGTGAGGGCCAGTGGTGGCTGTAACAGGTTTAGTCTAATAGGTCTGTTTTTCAGCCATACTCATGTTACTGTACTTCATTTTGGACCAGCAAAAAATAAATACAAAAATTCCCTGTTACTGTACTTGTATATACTATACTATACTGTACTGTACATGTCCCTGTGTGTGTGCATGTATGGACAGAGGTGGTTTCAGAACAGCTCCGGAGTGTTACGATTGGTGTTTGCCCTCTTGTCTCTGCAGCTCTCCTTGGTCGAGTTGCGGCAGCAGGTGTTGATGCTGCCTCTATTCAAAGTGTTGCTCACACCATTTAAAAAGTGAGGATACACTCGGCTGTTTTGCATATGTTGGGGTTTCGGGGTCTCAGTGCACTCAGGTCCGTCTGGGTGGGATTTGATCATTGACACATCAAATTGACTTCCTAACAGTTTAATTTGCTCTTTTTTTTTCTTTACTTTTACCCTTTTTCTTATTTCCATCTTAAAAGTGGTAGTTTATTACACCTATTGTATTGTTTTCTGCTTTTCTCTTCTTTTGTGTCGTGTCTAATTTCACTTTTACTGATTATTTCCCCTTCACAAAGAGATACTCTGACAGGAATGGTAAATGGTCTGCACTTATATAGCGCCTTTCTCTATCTTAGCGGTACCCAAGGCGCTTTACAATGTGTTTCGCATTCACCCATTTACACACACATTCACACACCGATGGTGACAGAGCTGCCCTTGCAAGGTGGTAATCTGCCATTGGGAGCAACTTTGGGTTCAGTGTCTGGCCCAAGGACACTTCGGCATGTGGGGGGGACTGGGGCTCGAACCGCCAACCTTGCCATCAGTGGACAACCCTCTCTACCACCTGAGCCACAGCCGCCCTAGAACATAGTCCTGATAAGACAGAACAACATTCTTGCAAACATTTTGACACAGCCGTCATGTGTCAGTAAAAACAGCTCTGATATGAAACTTGAGATGAGGTCCATCACTTTAGAATCTCTATAGTCATGAATGGATTCTTAAAGGTTCTACTGGTCACTGGCCCACTGGCCCAAGGCATAAGGATGTCTTGAGCCAAAGTGTTGAACATTTCTTGTTGGAAGAAAGAAACTAAGAACTAACTGACACATCCTTAGTTTAAACGAACCCCTCTGATTTTCTGTCACCATTCCAGTTTTCCATATGAAGCATCTGCAGATAGAGTGCATCTACAGTATATTTTACCCACATCATGCAAGAAGCAATAAACCTACACGGAAATTAACACATTAGAAAATGAAAATTGCTCCGCTTAGAAAATGCAATACTAGCTGCACCACAGGGTTTCTTTGATGGTTTTCTATATCTCCCTGTAGTGTATCATTGGTTTTGCTGGTTTTGCTTCCAGAGTGAACAAAGGACAGCTGTTAGTGGTGTTCTCCACCAATCGCAACACTTTAGAGCTTGGGCTACATACATAGGTACAAAAAGATGCCAAAACAAATGCCACAAACAACACAACTCTGCTAACAGTTGCTAAAAAAATGCTAATGGTATTTAACAGATTGGCACATCTCATAATCCAGGGGTCAAAAATTAGTTTCAACTCTGGTTCAGGGTTATTTAGCATATTTCAAAAGGGGGTCAAGTTTTCCAGGCAATTTCAGTTTGTTTCATTTTTGGCTTTGTATATTGCTTTTAATTTAGGAGTAAAAATCATTCATAACATTTTTTTTTAAAGAATTGTTGCTCAGAGCAGATGTAATTTTTACCAAAGTTACAGCCACACATATTAATATTTCTTTGGTTGTGTTTCATTATGGGTCCAGAGAATATGTTGTGTTAGATGTAACAAGCTCATGTTTATTGGGATTTACATGAGCCTTATACTTACATTTATATCTACGGTAGATTTGTGAAAATGTACGTGTACGCTTTTAAATAAACAAGAATGTGAAACTTCAGGAGGTCAAATAATTTACATTATGTCAAAAATGTTGGATAGAGATACTTTATCTGTGCATCTAAGGTTGACAACAAAACTATGGAGTGCAGCACCATTTACGCAATAACCACAAGCACATGGGGTGCCCCAATAGCCTAATGGTTATGTCGCGTGACCCAAGTGCAGAGGTGTAGCGGCTGTCCCAAGTTCGATTCTGACCTTGGGCATTTACCGCATGTCCTTCCCCACTCCCACTCCCGTTTCTAACTCTATCCACTGTCCTATCCAATAAAGGCATAAAAGGCCAAAAATAGATCTTAAAAAAAAAAAAAACACACAAGCACATGACTGTGATTAGTGATTAGTGTATTTGGTTGGTGTCACCTGTGAGACGTTTCAGGGGGGTGTGAGCAAGGTAACAGAGTTATATATATATAACTTCTTGTTATATATTGTAAGATACTTTGGACAACGGTTTTACCAAATCAGTTCAATGTGTCAGAGTGTAACTCTCTGTCCCTCTGTCCTCCCTTCCACCTCCCTGAGGTGTAACTCACCCTTTCATACCCGTCGCCCTGTTCCCTCTCCCTCCACTTTTAAAACAGGTTGAATACATTGAACCTCTCCCCTCACTTTCTCACTGCCAAAACTCATGTGGGACCACCACTCATCATTCCCTTCATTATCTATTCTTTCCACTCCTCTTTTTTTTCTTCTTGCAGCTCCTCAGCTTCTCTTCCCCTCCCTCTGTTCGTCTGTCGGTCTGTCTGGCACCTCGAGCGCCGCTAAGCCTTCAACCAGTGTCAAAACGTACGGAGCTGGAACAGTGGCTCTGCTGTGTTTAGGTGGTGGCATTCACACACACACACACCCACACACACAGACACACACTCTTGCAGAAGCAAATGAGCACAAATACAGCCATTCGCACTAAGAATACACACTTGTTTATACACACATCTGTGCTCACACACCAATGCACACATGCAAACACAAGTTCAGGCTCGTACAAGTACGATCTGTCACACACACACACACACACACACACACACGCTGGATGTGGATAATAAACAGCAGAGCAGCAGAACATCAGTCACATGTGTTTACATTATGGCATGGAGACAGATATGACACAAACCAACCCCTTACCAACAACGCATTTACACACACAGACACACACAGACAGTGATACTGTGAGTTATTGAGTCAGACAAGTCAAAGCCTTCCAAAGTTGGTGTGTGTGTGTGTCAGTGTGTGCGTGTGTAATAATCCATTGGTTCTGTTCTGTGCTGATTCCGGGCGCTAAGCCCTGCCACAATTATTCAAATCCAGGCTTTTAGTTGCAGCACACCTCTCTCCATGGGCCTATGAGCCGGTAATCTTGCCTTTGGCCCTGCATTTCAAATGGCCTTAACTCCCATAAGGAATGCATATGAAGAGGAGCCACTAGTGGCTTAATCCGCCCTGTTTAAGTTGCTGAAACGTACACCTGTCACGCCGTCTCGTGCCGGAGCTTGTGGCTACTGATAGCCGGGCTCTAAATCCAAAGGCATGTAGCTCTTTAGCACTTTCATAAAAAAAAATATTATCATGCTGTTTTGCAGGGAGGTGTCAGGTGTAGCGCTACAGAAGACCCCCTCCCCTCCACCTCCTGTGCTCCTCTTATGTCCCCTCATGCATTTCTTGCTCTATTTCCATCCATTTCCTCTCTCTTCATGTTTTTACCCTCCTTTTATTCTATTACTATTCTATTGTCTTTACTATTACTATTATATTTGTGTTGGAATGAGACAAATGTAACATCTTGATGTGTTAAACAAAACCTTTTTCCAAATCGCATTACCACAGACAGTAAATCAACATAAGATAGCTAAAATATGATAAAATGACATATTTTAACAAGATACTAGTGTTGTTCAAATAGACAGAAATACTGTATATGCAAAAGTGAACAACAAAATCATCCTTGCTTTTTAGCAAATTACCTGTTCCACTAATACATAATGGAGGGTCTTCTTCTTATAACCAGTTGTGATAAGAGAACAATACCATTACTCACTCACATTGTGCCATGCTCGTAAATGGTCTATGG
>OMNN01076039.1:1700-17355 GCA_900302755.1 Chromis chromis | reverse complement strand
AGCAGAGTAATAATAAAATACACGACAAATCACTATATGAAGGTGTAAATGCATTAATTTACACATATATTGTATTTACACTGGTCAGAACGGTGTTAATATAATGCAATCTAAAGCAGCCAGCTCGCATATTTTAAAAAAAAGTTGTTGATCAAAACAACTGATATGTGTGAAAGCTACCAATGCTCATTCGCACCTTCCTGTTTAATAAAACTGCAAACCTTAATTGTGTTTGCCTCAGAGAGCGACTGTTCACACAATCATTCACTCTTTGCCCTCTGTGCCGAAGAAACAGATGCCCACAGTCAAACAGCAATAAACCAGAGAAAGTGACACGTAAGTAAGTGTTGCTATACTTTAAGGGTGGCCAAAGACCAGCTATGAGAGCAGAGAGGAAGATTAATTATTAACACGGGCAGGTCCTTACAATGATATCAGCACACTGGAACTGCCTGATAAGACAAGGAAGGAGCCATGACCTCATCATTTTAACCCAATCAGGACGGATCCAATCAGGACCACCTGCTGATACTGATGTTATCCCCCCAAGACAGAAGGCCTACTGTATAATGGGCTACAGTATTTACCCCCCAAAAAAGTAGTGGTATAAAGTCTTTTATTTTAAAGGACGTGTTTCTTATGACACTGTTTGATTTCAATAGCAGGATATTTAGTGGTGGTGACACCAGTAGTTGCCCACTATTAACCTCTAGATGTGGCTCTGCTAGCTTAGTGGAGACATTTATGCTAAAATGTGCCAAAAATAAACCAAAATGTGCTCAGAATCTGTCAGAATGGGACAAAATATGCCCAAAACGTGGCAAAAGTGTCCAAATATACCAAAATGAGCAAACAAATAAGCCAACATTTTCCCAAGCTGTATCAAAATACGTTGAGACTTTTTAGACTACACCCAAATAAACCTTAATTTATTAACAGGAACAGCAAACTTCAAAAGTTCGGGTCGCGACTGTTATTAATAGAGACATAGTGGGTCCTCCTGAGGCTGGACCAGTTGAAAACCCCTGTATTATATGATTATACTTTATAATTCTTAATTAAAAGACTGTTGAGAATTAGTTCTGGAGAACAATTGACATTAAGAAAAAGCAACTCCTATGTTCGACGTGTCTGTGAAGGTTCTCAGTCATCCAGGTCATGGTTGTCCTCGTAGTTTCAATCGTAGCATCTGGTTGAGTTAGCTCCAAGACGTTTCACCTCTCATCCAAGAGGCTTCATCAGTTCTAAACTGACTGGTTGGGAGTTCCAGATTTTATACTCTTCAGGATCCATTAACACTACGTTCGACAACATACACAACATAAAGTACAAGTATTAAACTTGCTTTGATGATTTCAAAGAGCCTGTTTCGTGTCACATATTAAAATACTGTGATAACAACAGTCTTGATGCTTGATCTCACTCTGACTGGCAGTTTTCACATTTAACAGTGAGATCAAAAGAAGAACTGAAATGATCCGTCAAACTGTTTTCAGGGAGGGAAATTGTTCAAATCTCCACCTTTCTGTCAGGTCGCATTTACATTTTTCCCTCAGTACAGTAACGGAGGACTGAGCCTGAGTCTGTTTTAATGCTGGTATTCCTTGAAAGAAACTAAAGCCTCCCTAGAAATGAGTCACACTTTTGAAACTGAAAGATGCGTCTTTGATATGTAAGACGTGCTGCTCCTGCTCACCATTTATTTTAAGCACCACAAACATACAAAACATCTCCGGGACAAGTCATTGTGGTCTTACTGAAATTACATCCCAGACGTACTTCTAACAATTTTTAATAGCTTTTTCTTTGCTCTGAGATGTGATGCCAGATCCCCATAGGTGCCCTGACCCCTGCCTAAACAACAAAGTGCTCTGCTCACTGCTTCAGTAACAAATATGTCACAGCAAGACGGAAAAAAAAGAGACAGGAAAAAGAATATTTTCCCTCTGCTGTACAAAGAGCTACTGTGTGGCGAGAGGGCAAGATGAGAAATACATGAGTGGTGAAAGGATTTTTTCCACAGCAACCTGCTCCTGTGAGTGGACTTCTAAATCAGGTTCATAGAGAAACGCTGCATGCCTTCCTAGCGTGCCCTCTGTTCTCATTCTGTGTGATAACAGAGCTGATATCATTAGCAGTCCTGCTTTCTGTCAGTTCATCTAGTAGGAGGAGTACACACAAACAAACCAACGCACAGAGAAGTTAGCATGAGAAACAGAAAGCAGACGTGAAGAGACATGTGCTACAGCCTCATCAGGCCTCTGCCGACACACCGAACGGCTGTCAAACACACTTTTACAGCGCAGATGGCTCGTGGAGCGGCGCGTAGTGACTTAGCCACATCACACCGAGGCTCAGAGCAGGACTTTCCACTGTGCTATGTATAGCAAAGGCTGCTCAGACTGTTAGCAAAAGTGCAGATGTGTGTGTGCAATGTGTGTGTGTCTTTTCCTGCATCCAGCCCCTGCCTCACCTTGAACTGCCTATGTGTCGGAGTGATGGGCTCCAGCTCCCCATCTCCATATTCAAACACCTCCTCCTCCTCCTCCTCCAGCACCCTGTCCAAGTAGCACAGCACCTCCTCCTCTTCCTCCTCCATGGTTCTTTCCTTTCCTTTCCTTTCTTTCACCTCCTCCTCTCCTCCTTTCTGCCCCCAAATTCCCTTCTTCAGGGCCTGCCTGGACACATCAGTGTTTTCCCTTCAGAGCAAGTCGTCTGGACGCCGAGAGAGAGAGAGAGAGAGAGAGAGAGAGAGAAAGAGAGAGGACCCCGCCTACACAACCCCACCCCCTTCCTCTGCTGGGCTTCCTGGTGTTTGTGTGTGCGAGCCACTGTTCCACCTCGGTCGATGAGGTCTGCCCTCCCCTCTACATCCGCCCCTCCCCTCGCAAATAATGCTATCCAGCCACTTCCTTGATGGCTGCACAAGCCGTTTCTTTCTGTGCTTCAGTGGGAGAGCCGGTCTGCTTCGTTCTCTTCATTTCTTCTTTAATTCTTTCTTCCGTTCTGCTCAGGCTGAAGCCACTTCCTCATCACGCAAACAGTTTCCCTGTTTCTCGCATCACCACACGCTACAGACTTGATTTCTCTCTCCCCTCCACTCTGGCCATTGTCTCTATTGATCTGCTGAGAGTCTTGGATGCTGAATTGGGACCAGCTAATGTGCTGCTGGCGCGGCTGATTCCAATTACAGGTCACATAGTTCACCGGCCGCATAGTTAGAGGCGTTTCAAAGGCAGAGCATAAAGATGGGTGTTAAAAAAGGTGCTTGTGTGAACCGAGACACGCGAGAAAATCAATAACCTCGGTTACTAGAAATTAAATGAAACCCAGAATACGCACAAGTCAAACTCAACATGTGACGATTTCATTTAGTGTGTTTTTATGAATGAAGGCGGCTCACTCACTACGACCTCTCACCCTGATCCTGACCTGAGGGTGCCACTTTACAGGAAGTGACACCCACCGCTGCTCTACAGTACAAATCTCTCTCTTGCTTTTCTTCCAACCCAATTTGTCTGGTTGTCTGGCTCCAGATTTTTAGTTCTGTGAGTTGCATGGGCTGTTTAAACAGGCATATGTTGCAGGCTATTTATTCGAGTCTCTAACCTCCTGGCCTACATTATGTAGGTCACACTATTTTACAAGCCAGGGACTTGGGTGAGTGTTGGAAAGATAAAATAGGAGTAGGCTTGTGGCTTAGAATTCTAGGTCAGCACCATTACAAACCATTAATATGGGTGGAAAAGGTCATTAAAGAAGAAGAGGACATAGGAAAGAAAACAATGGCAGACTTATAGAAGGACACAAGCATTATCCTTAGACTGTCCATCTGAATAAGGAAAAACTCATTAAAGACAGAGGAGAAACTGTCCAGTATTTAACTGTTAACCATGACAGTTTTCATACATCATGCAGCACACGGGCATCTTAGCATGGAGTTGTCAGCATTCTCATGTCAACAGATGAAAGGCGTGTGCAAACGCAGCGGAAAGAAAGGCCGACTTAACAAGGGAGTGAGGAGAAGACCTTTAGAGTCCATGAGGCAGCAGCGTCTGATGTTGAATTCTGCTCTGACTCAGCTTGTTAAGACAGAATGGGCGTATAGACGATCTTTTGTACCAAGCAGACATTAAAAAGCAGCAAATTTTAATATGCTGGCACTTTAACTTCAAAAATAGAAAACAGGAATTGTGGCCTGTGCAAGAGTCTCAGAAATAGATGAACTCGTTTGGTCTTTATTGACTCATTAGGATTTGGAAGGCGAGTCAAGAACTGTCACAATCAAACTTTGCTTCCTGTATAGAGGAGACACCAAGAGACATGAGATTATCTAGTTACAAGCAGTAATGGGCATTCAGCGGGTGAGTCTGGGGATTCTACCGCAGGGAATTTTGAATATCAGGGCACTCTATGTGGTCAGGACTGCTGAGAGGATCACCAGGACTCCACCGCCCCCTCTCTGCACAGCATCTACCACCGCAGAGTCCACAGGAGAGCTGCCAGCATCGTTAAGGACACCACCCACCCACCCACAGGACGGACTGTTTACACTCCTGCCCTCGGGACGGAGGTACAGGAGTGTAAAATGCAGGACGACCTGTTAAAGGAACTCTTTTTACCCCACTGCCATCAGAATCCTCAACAGCTGACCGGATAAGACACTTAAAAACACTTTAAAAATACATATACTTGAAATTTACAGTTATTACAGTTACAGCTACTGTTTATTTTTAGATTTGCACAACATACACTTTACAGTTCATATTTACATAGTTGTATTTTTGTTTTATTTTACTTTTTAGATACTATTTTTTATACTTTATTGCTGGTAATCTGAGTGAACAGCAAAGTAAGAATTTCATTGTACAGGGAAACACTTTGAGTCTTGAATCTTGAATCTACATTTCCTGCATTCTGGTGTATTCTTATCCACCAATTTGCACCTTTTTTTGCATCAATTCATGGTGAGAATGTTTTATTTATGTAAAGGAAAACACAAAATACAGCCACCAGGTAACAATTTAAAATATATTAGAATATAATATAGTAAGGCTCTCAGGCATTCTCTATTACTTTCAAATATTTATTCTGCTGTGGATCAACTTTTCTCATATCATCCCCGCTGAGTCAACTCTCATACAGACCGTCTTTTATTTTGGGAACTAACACCTTGAAATGTGCATGTGGCATCTTCTCTATGCAATGATAATTTATTGCACTTTAATGAGATTATAAGCCCCTGGATTTTATTAGCTCATGTTTATGCACATTCAGATCATGTCACATATCTGTGTTTGAGATGCTAACGAAAAAAGGTGAACCACTATTGGCGGCATTGTAGCTGAGTCCTTTGCTTCTGTTTAGTCTCTAATGGGGCAGGGGCGACACAAATGCACTAGTTCTAAACACTAAAATGTAATTAAAATCTACAAATATGCAAGCAATGATGATTTCTTGAAGGTGGGAGGATTAAAATGTGCCCTGATAAAAACCGATGAACTCAGACCAGCAGGCATTTTTAATTACCTCCACCAAGGAGGTTATGTTTTTGCCGGCGTTTATCTGTTTGTTAGCAAGATAACTGGAAAAGTTATGAACGGATTTTAATGAAATTTTCAGGAAATGTTGATAATGGGGCAAGGAACAGATGATTAAATGTTGGTGATGTTCTGGATTACCATCTGGATCCAGGAATTTTTTTGGCGGACATTACATATGAGGAAGCATAGCTCAATAGGATGAGCATCCGTCTACAAAGCCATGGGCCCTGGTTCGAATCCCATCTTTGTAGGGGCGGCTGTGGCTCAGGTGGTAGAGCGGGTTGTCCAATGATTGTAAGGTTGGCGGTTCGATCCCCGGCCCCTCCACATGCCGAAGTGTCTTTGGGCAAGACTTCGGATAAAAGCGTCTGCTAAATGAAATTGTAAATTGTAATTGTAAATCACAATATGGGTGGAAATTAGCTGATTGGGGGAGGTCTGAGCTCTCCGAGTGCTTTTCTAGTTGTTAATGTTCCCTGCCAATCAAACATAGTCAAGACACAGTTTAAATTTAGTTTTCACTCCACCTACATGTCTTTTTTTTGCAACATATTCCATTTATTAGAGAAAGTTCAGGCTCCCCTAATTCACTGTATTTAAAACCGACTGAGGACTTGGCCTGCGTTTGTTTTTTATGGCTGCTTGCATTATTAAAGATATAAATTCTCATTAACATGATTCCATTCCTGAGCTCCATCCTCTAGCAACAGGTCGCTGAACTAATTTATGCAAATGTTATTACGCTTTCAATGATTTTACATGTGAAAACATTTGGTCCGTCTCTTCTGTTGTTACCCCAACCTGCCACTAGATGGAGACACATTTTCATTTACACGAGCTGACCTGAGCCCAGAGTGACTCACGATCAACACAGCAGAATAACAAGCTTAATAATTCATAAATTCCCTCTATTACAGGAAGATCAACAATCAAGGCCACTGTGTATTTACAACACGGTGATAAAGCTCGGAATCAAGATGGAAACAGAGCCAGTGAGAGAGGCAGCCGGCGGATTTAAAGAGCAAATAGTGGAGAGTGATGAAAAACTGAGAGCTTGAAATTCACAATGAAAAGGCATGGGAAAATCATGTCCAGGTAGATTCTTAACATCTGCTCGGTGTGTTTAATGGAGAAACAGTATATTCCTCTACAGCTATGAAGGCGTAAAAGTCTGACGCTGTAGCTTCCACTCAGGGGTTTTCATACTGTACATAACAGCTGCTGTGATGGTCGTGAAAGCCTCCCAGCCACTTTCTCTCTTTCTGTTAGTATCAAAGTGTGTGGAGGGGGACAGTTCAGGTCAGGGTCAACACGACTCCCACTGAGCCTCCACAGGGTACCGGAGCACCCACTCACAAGCAAGTGGTCACCCAGGGGACACAGTGACAGGCGTGCAAACACATATGCACAGCCACCAGGCATGAAAAGAGCACTGCTAACCTCCAACCTACTGACAAGGGGGACAGAGTGACTACATGACAGGCACTCAGATATGCAGATAAACATGTTCAGGAATCATTCAGCATCTTTGTAGAAGTAGTGAGTATTGGAACTCTATATCAGAAATGAATACAACGCATATGACGAGTTGTATTTCCAGTTCATGAGAGCTTTTGCATCAGCTGTTCTAAGAGCCTGGGGTCTGCTAGGACAGAGAACAGCAGCATCAGCAGCAGCTCCTCTGGAATAACCACAGAGAGAAGGGCTTTTCTTCTTCACATACTGCTGTGAAGGAATACATGCAAGAAACACTGCTTTTAATTTCTAAATTTAACTGAACTGAAAATCCACCACTGCCCAACTCTGAACACGGACTGAGTGACAAATGATGTTGAATACAGTGACCAGTTATAAAAAAAGCATCCAGGTTTCAACCATCAGCAACTCTGAGGTTAAACATAGTCCTCAAATGCTCTCCATTTACACTCAGACTGGCAGATTGTTGCTGGTGGCGTCAAGCCCATCTGGGTCAGTGGTCATTTCCTGCTGCTGTGAATGCACCACCTGCAGTGCGCTGCAGGCAGTCCAGCTATTGTGGCTAATCGTTAACAATTACAGAGGGTCAGGATCCGGCGGCTAACTCCGGGAAGAGATGATCAGCAGAGCAGAAATAAAACGCATGATCCTGGAGTAAAATCACGCCAGGTGTAGCTACTCCTGCTGTTAGCAAGGAGAAAAGCTGACTTAAGATTATTAACTTAGTTAGGGCCTAAATTTCAATGTCTGGTAACAGGATTTAATTTCAAACACATAATTTCAGCTGTGTACAAAACAATGTAGTTATATAACAGTGAACACAAGTTTTGGTCAAAGTTACATGATCATCAAATGGTAATACGGTCAAATAGGGACTGTTAGAAGACTCCTCTAGATGGTACCCCTCTCTGGTTATAGATCAAAGCCCTAAAAACTCGTCTGTGTCTACCAAAGTTACATGTTTGGAGGTTTTTCATGAAAATAATCCCTTCTCTACACCGTTTCTTCCTTTAGAATGTGCAGATCTAGTTTTTTTTTACCCTCCTACGCTACATTTTCAAGGTGGAAATGCTCAGCCACAGCACTGACTGGTTATTTTGGTCATGATGCGTATCCAGAAAATAAAACACACCACATAAAAATGTAATTTTCATCAGAGGGGGTCTTTAAGTTTGTCTCAAAACAATACTTATGTACATATCCATATGAGTTTTCTGTAATTGTTTCTTTGGTTGGTATAAAATTATCTTATTGTGTTACTACTGTATCCCTACACTGCAGCCTAGCAAGATAACACTGTTTGGGTAAACATAAAACTACAATTTTGTAATTACAACACCAAATTCGGAAGATACCTTCTTGATTTTACTAAATTCCTAAACTTTACAATGTATTCTGGCACAGAAATAGACTTGTGTTGTGAATTTTGTCCCCTCATCAATCACTCTGGATTGAGCAGCTGGATAGCTCAGTGAGTAACACCCCAGACCTTGGCATGGGAGATCGGTGGTTCAAATCCCGGTCGGGGTGCAAGTATCCAGTGAGGACCCTTAGGCAAAGTCCTTAATGCTGCCCTGCCTACCTACCTATGTACATCGCTTTGGATAAAAGTGTCTGCTAAATGACAGTGTAATTTGTAACTCTGCACTGGATATCTGCAGGACCAGTACAGACAACAGGAATAATCACAGCGACCAACAATTCTTTGAGAGTCCAAAGGGGCATGCGAGTACTGTTTAACATACACTTAGAAAAACTACGAAGCTATCCTTTATAAGAAGCCTTGATGCCTGACATTTGAGGAAAGCAAGCATAATGTGATACCGGACATAAGTGTTTTTGCATAAAAAACAGGAAATGCTCTCGTGCAAAAACACTGGACTTTCCAGCAACACTCACTGACATAGTCAATAGACAACTGCATTACCGAGCAATAATAATAGAACACTGTCCGGTAGTAAACAAATAAATTTGGTAATCAAATCACCGCTGACATTTCCAGCTATGTAATGTTTCTTTTCATATAATAATGAACTCAAATCAATAGTTCACTCCAGTGTAAACTTACAGTATGCTTTTGGATAATAAACTGGTTAGAGTTGAACAGCTAAAACCTACACAGCTACTTCAGGGCCTTACAGGAAGGAGGAGAATCAGTCATCTAGCGTATAATCACAATTGGAAACATCCCTTCTCCCTCCCATCTGTCACTTTATTCTGCTGTCCAATTACAAGTTCTGTGTACAACAAGTCGAAGCGAGGACGACTGCCACTATGTGATAGTGCGCGTGTTCTTACCCCAGGCAGCAGGCCCTCCGGTGGCGTGGGGGACACCGCTTCTCCATCGGGCCCTTGGGGTGCGCACAGCTGGGGCGACATGGTGGGCGATTCGTCTATATAGGGCAGCGTCTCCGAGCCATCCTGGGACTTGCCGTCCTCTGTTCCGTCTCCCTCGTAGCCATCTGTGTTGTAGTTGAAGTCTGGAGGACAGGGAGGGAGAGAAAAAGAGAGACAGATCCCGGTAAGCATTTGACCACAAAGAACAAGGCCATCTCTCCGGTGACTCACAGCCGCAGCTCGACAACCATTAAGAACAACCCAGTATTTCCCCAGTGCCATTTCCTACAACTGAATCTATCTGTTACACACTGCTGTTTCTGTTAGCTGTGCAGGGATTCATGTGGAATAGCTTGAACCAGGAGTTATACAGGCTTCGTTGTAAAAGCGAAGGCGCTCCAGATATGACAAAAACACAAGGAGGATGGGTGCGATGAAAGCTGCCGTATGTGGGATGGAAGTCTACGCAATCATAGACTCGCATGCGGGTAGTAGCTGGTGTAAAGCTCACTGGCATCAACAAGCTAAAGATGTCTGGTACGGCCAAACTACACAGTGCATTAATCAACCCCTGTGTTTAGGATGCTTCCAAGCAGGAAATTCTTCCTTTTATTTTTCTAATTTAAGTTTAATGTTGTGTCTGTGGTGCTTCATGAGGGAAGAGCAGATGAATTTAATTCTAAAATGTACTCCTTATTGTTGAAAGAGGGCTCCAAGCCAGATTTGCACACAACAACGGAGGAACAGCTCTAGTCTGATCTGAGCCAAGACAGTCTGTCTGCCACCATTAATGCACAGTGCAGACTAGCTCACTGTAAACTCCCCCATCAACTATTCCAATCCTACATTGTCTAACATGTATTGCAGATGTGGTATTGACATGGACTCTATCCTGTACCGTACATGACGTTGGCCATTTCAGTAAGGCCTCTGTGACACCTTGAATAAGATCATACTTTCACTTTGCATCCAGCCAGTGGCACCAAACACCTAAGTATGACATACAAGATAATTTTTTCTTAGCTGAGGGATTTACTTAAGGGTGCATTTTCTACATTCAGAAATTGCAGTAACACTAAAAATTCCATAGCGTCTGTTTGTTTGCTTGGACTCACGCTCCAGCTCTTTTTAGATCTCTCTTTAAACAGATTTTTTTATGGGGTGTGGGTTTCAAATGTAGTTGAAACCAGAAAAATAAAACACATATTTTTTAAATTGTGTCTGTCGTACCACAGTCTTGACATTTCATGCATTAGGCTTAGTGTCAGTATTCAGGTCGAAATTCATGTCCTGTGACAACGCTGGCGCTTGGGCTTGAGCAGCAGTGACAGCTCCAGTGGAAGGGAGCGACGCTGACTCTGAAATGATTCCTGTCCTGCCTGTAAAAGAACGCTGGCGAGGAAAACAATGGAATAACAAAAAGGCACAGGGGGATATAAAACGCCTGTGTCAGATGAAGAATATTGGGTTGGCATGTTTCATCAGAGAGGAGAGGTGTGAACAGTGACTGATGGCAATAACCACAAACTACAGCATACATTGTGTTGGTCCCCCTTATGTGGTCAAAAATGCTCTGAACCATTGGACATGGACAAGAGGACCTCTCAGGGTGTCCTATGGGGTCTGGCACCACGACGTTGGCAGTGGATCCTTTGGGTACTCTGGCTTGTGCAGTGGGGCCTCTGTCAATCCAACTTGTTCCACTGCATCCTGTTGATGCTTGATCAGAATGGGGTCTAGGAAGTTTGGAGGTCAAATCAACATGTTGGGCCATTGTCATATTCATCAAGATGTTCCTGATTGGTTGATGCTGTTGCCATGTGGTGGGGTGCATTAGCTTTCACAGTAACTATAGCTTCCAGTTTGTTGTTTTCACCCTGATGGTATAACTCTTGTTGGAATAGGAGAAACACATGCGCTCAGGCTTGTGTAACCATTACAAAAAACACCATACAGCAGTTGGCTGACGAAAAAGCAGAACCAAATGTTTGAAAAGCCAGTTATGTGGGAGGTGTGTAGGTGTTCCTATCTGCCTGCATACAACCTGCACTGAGCTCCTGCCACCACTTTAAATAAGTCAATAATGCAACCCAGAAACAAGCCGCGAGGTGCTTTCTCTTGGTGCACAAATGTACTGCTAGGAGAGCTGCCCAGGGGGATATGGGATGGGAGCCATGTCTTGTGAAGCAGAGAGGTGAACTGGTGAGGTTCTGAACCACCTTGTTCGGTTGCCAGAGGAAAGGCGAACCAGAAAGACCTTTAATTGGGATTGTGCACACAATTATCCTCGGTCGAGAGAGGTGGATGATGTGTTTTCTATTTCTGATCTGAGTTTCGTTTATAGGAATAATATGCAGTGTAATGTGAATATAGTAAAAAAAAATGAAAGGAGGAAAATTGTAAGAAGCCAAAGCTTAGAAAAGACATTCAAACTAATGGTGGTGACGATACAGAACCATAAATAACATTACATTTATAGAAAATACAAAGTTCTGTCATATAGGCAGGCAGATATAGAGGTATTAATATAATCTTGGTGTTGAGGATACATTTTATGTTCTATTCTACTGTCCTTTGTACAGTGACTTGAGGAAATGTCTGTGTGATATGATCCAAATGGACAGTCCTGGTTTGTTTTGGTTGTCTGAAATGCTGAGCTGTTTATTAGATTGATGGTGAGGAGCACTTCTGTTGTATAAACTGAATGTTCTCAAATGTTCTACTCTTGGAATTTAAGGAACTGTACATTATGATTAGTCATGTGGCCATCCAGGTTATCGTTAGAGGTGCAACATGCAAGCCTTTGAACATAAATACAGCTGCTATGTAAGGACATAGTAGAGTAATGGTACCTTAGCAGAGACTGAAATCATACTCCCTGTGTGTGCGTTGCAATCCGAGCTTCTCTGTTCTGTGTTTTGGCAGCCGATCTAGATGCACGTGTTAGATTATTTTATTGCGCGTTGAGCTCCTTCCGTTGAAACTGTTGGCATTCCCTGCACTTATAATCAGAGTGACCTCCTACACTGCACTGTAAAATCAAACGTCTGGTCCAGCATTTAGCTGGTGCCCTAGAAACCCAAAGAATTTAAACAGAAAACAGATATTGATGTTATTTATCTAATTTATGTGCACATGTTAATTTAAGCTCAGTGTGAGAGTCTCTACTGCTGTTTTGAGGCTGTCCTCCTCTACTCTTTGTCCACTCGTGTTATTTATGCTCCAGTCTTTGTGTGTCTCTTTCTACTCAAATTGACAACAACTCGCCACAGTCATCCGCTGTATTTCAAAATGCTAGCGTGGGCTAATGGTTGTGGAAGGATCATTTTTTGTTGGTTGTCGTGTACACAACTTTTTCTAGTAGTCAGTTAGAGTAAAGGGAGGGGAAGGCGTGGCCAATGTGCCTGTTTGTTTGGGCCTAAGACGCTAATGCTTTAGTGACACCCAGTGGTTCTGAATGTTGCACAAAGACCCTGTAGCAACCAATGACGTAATAACGGTCAATAACATAATAATGTTGGCCATTTTAAATGTAATAAAGCCAATAACGTAACAACTTGCCAATAATGTAATGAGGTTTTTGAGCCAATAACGTACATAATACTAATAGTGTTCATGTTCTATGTTGTATATTGGAGTTAAGTACCTTTATAGAGCCAGTCCAGTTATTTAAATACAGTTTTAAGTGAGGACTGAATCATTTTTTAAGAAAGAAATGTGGTAATTTAATTTGACAATGCAACATCCAAGAGAGACATGGAATTATGAATTTACATATCTAAGCAAATAAACAATATTCTAAATAAAGATTTTGTACAACAAATCATTCTCAGATTGACTCTTGCAACCATGATTAAGGAGAGTGAGAGCTACATGGGACGTATTCTTGATGAATGAATATGACGACTATGCCATCCACTAGACCTATTTTTGATGAGCAAACTGAAAAAGAATCTTTTGTTTCCAACAAATGCAGTCCTATCTATGTATTATTACTTTATCGACTACAGTTATTACATTTTCAAAGGATTTTTTTAATGCTAGGCCATTAACGTAATAAGTTATTACATTATCGGCAAAATGTCATTACATTATTGATTGCTACAGACCCCTTTAAGTATTTAGTAAACCCATATGGGCTGGGCACCACAACAGTACAACAAATAAACAATCAATCAATTCAACTGTGTATCAATTTGCCTTCACCGCACAGACACACACGTGCTGAAGAAGGCGTGTGTGTGTTTGTGGAAGGGTGTAAAGGAGCAAACTCTAATGAGCCACAGATGAAAACTAATTGAAAAATAAAAGCAGGGGTCAATCCCCGCTGGGATGAGACACATCATCAAGCTAATATTGCCGTGTGCTTAGACTGGCAGTCTGTCACCTCCTAACACGCACCATAACCCACAGACACTGGACCACCCACCTGTCAGTCAACAACAAAAAAACAACCGTCCATCTGTTATTTGCATGCAAGTATATGTGAGGACCGCAGAGAGCCACAGTCGCCATATGGTTTATTTGTAGCTGTCAGGCAAATAGCTGACAAATGTGTCGTTGCTGACTTACTGAAGCACGTACAGAAAACACTGATTATGCTAAAGTGCTGCAAGACGACACGAGCAGGACATTAAGGTGAAGAGGGGGTCTATTGTCCGACTCCAACTGATCGTGCCATAAAAAGAATCTGCTCCTCCAATGGGCGAGCGTGCATGCATTTGTTTTTTCTCTCTCCTCTGTCGCTCCCATCTGTTCTCTCTGTGATTCTTCTGAACACCTTCTGGCTTCCTGTCAGCCTCATTTGTTCTAATCTGCTAAAGTTGTGTGGAGTGTATGTGACCATGAGAGAACAACGGGGAACTCCAAGATGTTCGCCGGTTGTTGTGGCGCTGAAGAGTGTCTGCAAATCCCTAAAAATTGTCTCCAAGCTCAAGGTTGATGTTTTGAAGCTTAAATGGGAGCTGGGAGGATGGATGGATGGTGTACAAAGACATACATGGTGCACTCCCGTCTAGACGAGCACCAAGGTCTTTTCCCTCTCATCAATAGGCAGCAACAACCGTTCAGAACTGTAGTCTGCAGAGTGCTGAGCAGAGAGTCAGTCAATCAGGGAGAACAGAGCAGCGGAGCCAAGTGGGCTGAACGTACACTCTGCTCTTTGACTCTGTGTGCTTCTTTGCTTACTTACAGTTGCCTGAGCTCTCGTGCATTTGTTTATTTAACACCGACTTTGTATGCAGTGTGTGTTAACCTGTTAGAGACATTTTGTGTTTGTATAAATCACCCTGAGAGCAATTTAGCCTGTGAGTGGTCATTATTCCTACTCATCATCACTGATTAGCCATAATAATGCAAGACAGGGAGAGAGAGAAAGAGAGACAAGAGAAAGGGCACTGTCTAATTTGCTTGGTTGAGATGCTGCTGCTACTGCTTCGCCTTTCAGTGATCAGACCAAGACCCGACAGAGGGATTAAACAGACAGAAATAAAGGTTATGTATTCAGTAGAGCTGTCAGATTATAGCCACAAAAAATGCCACATGCACAACTGATGATACTGGTCCTGTGTGGAAGCATGAAGGTGCAAAGTTGTGGGGACTTTCAGGGTCGGTCACTGAATGACACATTAGAGTTCATTTGTCTTTACATTATGTCCTTTTGAAGTAAACATTTACAGGTGTTACAATTTCATTTAGCAGACGTTTTTATCTAAAGCGACGTACATAGGTAGGTAGATGGGGCAGCATTAAGGACCGTGCCTAAGGGTCCTCACTGGATACCTGCACCCTGACCGGGATTTGAACCACCGATCTCCCATGCCAAGGTCTGGGGTGTTGGTCCCTGAGCTATCCAGCTGCTAACCAAAATAAAAATGTTATCATGAAATACAAATTCACCTGTAATTCAACGCTCTGAACTCCAAGTAGTTCCAGGGTGGGTTTTTTGTTTTCTTTCTCCCATCACATTTTCTCTCACTGTTGGTTTACGTTTCACTGCAATGTAAAATCCTGCACCTCTATGGAAACAGCACCACCATTGGTGGAAGTAGAGAGAAAAAACAAAGTCTTCTGTGGGGCATCCCGATAGTCTAACGGTTATGTCGCGTGACCCAAGTGCAGAGGTGTAGCGGACGTGCCGGGTTCGATTCTGACCTCGGCCATTTGTCGCATGTCCTTCCCCCCTCTCTCCTTCCTGTTTCTGACTCTATCCACTGTCTCTAATAAAGGCTTAAAAAGCCCAAAAGAAAATCTTTAAAAAGAAAAAGAAAGTACCTGGTACCAGAGCACCTTAAGTCAAA
>OMNN01075997.1:0-17001 GCA_900302755.1 Chromis chromis | reverse complement strand
ACTGGGAATTTGCTGTATTTATTCGTGTTTTACAAAGGGTTTAACCTGAGCCAGGCCTTACCACAATGATAATCATATCACAGTCATGCAGGCGTGGTATGATATTTTTTTTATCACATACTGGTATCGGATCAGTACTCTGTATCGGCCGATACCCACAGCACAAGTATCGGAATCTGTATCGGGAGGTAAAAAATGGTATTGGAACATCTCTGTTTTTAACCTCTTTAATGTGTTTTTATATGCTAGCAAACACACTACATAAAGAAAATAAGCAATTAATGCCATGGCATTTAAGTTTAGTTTTGCGATTCACTATGTGTTTGCATTGTATAACTATTGGCCTCCTCTTCTAAACAATGCAAGCATGACAATAAAAAAATCTGTCTGTATCAGTCCTGCCCACACATGCTTTATATGAGTGACTGTATGTGCATGCTCAGCTGAGAGGTTGTGTCTTACTGGGTAAAGAATAGAGACTGATTTGAGAAACAGTAGCAAAAAAACTGTTGACAAAACACATACTACTTTTGAAAAAACTGGAAAACAACAGTTGCAGAAACTTGACAATTGTACAGTACGTGTTAAAAAGTCCACTTAAAGCACTGCATTTACATTCACGGTTTTATTAAATGAGCTTATGGAGTAGATTCGCAGGATTTGTTTTTTTAGTGTTATTTCTTGGCAATGGGTTATTTTTGTATATAATTTTACTTCAAATGAATACATATCCTGAGATTACATTTATATTTCCAGTAAAACAGTGCATTAAACTTCACTG
This sequence comes from Chromis chromis, assembly GCA_900302755.1. NCBI lineage: Eukaryota > Metazoa > Chordata > Actinopteri > Pomacentridae > Chromis > Chromis chromis. Next base: position 16,220 of record OMNN01075997.1, on the reverse strand, counting down.
AGGTATGTCTGATCAACCAGTGAAGTGAAGGCAGAGTAGCCAGACAAGTGGTGTCAAGTGCTAACTAGTTTCTGATCAACCAGTGAAGTGAAGGCAGAGTAGCCAGACAAGTGGTGTCAAGTGCTAACTAGTTTGTGAAATATATTGCTGGAAAGTTCATCAACTCTAGCACAATCCTGACCCTGACAACTGCCGTGCCACTTATGCCTAAATGACATCTGTTTGCTATGTTAACAAGGTAGCTAGCTGGCTATAGTTTAACCAGTAAAGTCAGTATTGCAACAGATCGAAAGGTTAGCATCAAAACATAAAAACCTAGCCACTTTCATAGCTTCTTAGTTGAGTGGAGGCTAATGTGTTAGTATATAAGCCAATTCTTCCTGTACATTCTAACACTAAAAGGAGTCCAACTAATACTGGCATTACCTGTATAACCCGTTAAGGACTTGCAGTTTGATATGGCACAGTGGATTTATCAAAGTTGCTGTTGTTGCCACCATCAGACTAGGGGCTCCCTCTAGAGGAGAGATGTAATATCTGATGTGTTCTGTCCTTACAGGCTTTTCGCCTGCCTTTGGATCCTCATCATTGCAAGTTTTATGAGGGTGAGTGAAACTGCTTAATATAAATGTGTCTATTTCATCTGAAAGAAATAACACGAGGAAAAGGCTGTCAGTATATGGTAAAGAAAGAAAGAGAGAGAGATAAAGCCAGAGAAAAAGGCTTCATTGTTTGGCACAGGAAAGTCCGGTGTGACTAACATAGCCGTGTGTCTAAAGCCTTACAAGACACCCCATAGGACTTTATAATACCATGAGAAAGGGATTTACAAGTCAGGAGAGTTGGCACATTTTATCATGTGTCTGTTTATTGTGAGGTAACCAGCAGGATTCTTTGTAACTTAAAATGGCCCTTATTGTAGCGTAATGTGAGAAACGTGAGAAATCCTGCCCGAATAAACTGAGTCCACTGCAATAAATGGGAAGGTATACTTACTCATTACTTCTAATAAACAGTTATTAAAACCAGCTTTTTTTTTCTTATGGACGTGCCCACAATGGCATTTTTTACAACATTTGAGGTTTTTTTCAAACCAACTGATTGCAACAATTACAGCTTTCAAAACTTCTGGTGTGATAATCAAACTCATCACATGAACCCACACAGCAAACTGACTGGTTTTGTTCTATGCCTATAGCGTTTGACTGCTTGCACTTTGAGGTAAATTGTAGATACAGAAGTAGGTTGTTGCCCATATGTAGGAATATATGAAATTGAGGCAATTGAAGACTTAAAATGTTTCATTTTGAGAACATTGATCAATTGCCCATCATGAGTAGAGGCTGTGGAATCGGATTGTCCTCATATTTGTCGCCTTTTAGTGTAGAACACTCATATTCCAACTTCCAAGACAGCAAGTCACTGTTGTAAAGTTCCTCTGGTCTGCTACACCAAATACCACTCACATACACACCTTCAACCTTACCCCCACCTCATGCTGACTAGGGTTGGGTAACATTTGGATCTTATTGAGTTTGATTCTGATTTCAATTGTGCTTGTTGATTCTAGTTTCCTAACAATTCTCAATTCCGATTCTTTAAGTAGTGGGATGAAAACAAATTACATGCATAGTTCACAGAAGGAGAAATATTAGTTAAAATCCTTACTCAAGTTATGACATATTCAGTCCTATAAAAATTCACAGCTGATGTCATACAGTTTATGGAACCCGTAAATTCATTTTCTACAGTTTAATTTGGTTGCTGTTATTAAATTATATCATTCTATGATACTTTTTTCATTCACTGAACTGTAATACTGTAATCAGTCGAAATGACAGCAGGGAACAGTCTAAAAGCCAACTAACTTACAATTTAGAAAGCTGCTGCCCATGTTAGTGAGAAGTAGGAATGTCTGTGCATGGTGCACTTGCGTAATTGCACCATAACCAAATAGCAAATATACAAAACTTAAACCTTGGTTCAGGTTAGCAGGCATAAAAATTCCCAAACTTAAAAACTGTTATTCTGAAGAAAAACAGAAATATGTGCCTTCTCAGGCAGTTTGCACAAGCGTCTTGCAAAGATTGTGTCTCCCACATTGTAAAAAAAAAAAAAAGGCCTCCTCTACATTCAAAGTCCATATCTGGTAGTACAGGATAAGTCATTTGCAGTTTCCACCGCCAGGCAGCAGAGTTTTCACATGTAATGGTTTGTGGCATGTCCAGTTACATCTGCATCTCCTTCTCCTTCTCCTGGTGCTTCCTCATCGGCAAAAAGCTCCTCCAGTGGAGACATTTTTGAACTTTTGCAGGGAGATGGTTACTAAACAAATAAACAACGGGCTTATCACACACAAAAAAATGAAAACATCAATTAAAGGCATAGATCATGGTTAGGAACCTATAAATTCTAATATATATAATATCTAATATATTCTCCTCTTCCTCACTCCACTCCATCATTCTCATGAGGCTGCATTGTGACATCTCCATCTTCTCTATCTAACAATCAAACAAATGATTGAAGAAGAGACAGTATACATTTGTGCATGAATGACATTTCACCTGTTCAGAGTCAACTTTCCATCCAGTAACTTCCCCTTGATCCGGTCCCTGGCGATGGCATAGTCGTCCATCTCACTTGGACAGGCTTGCCCAAATTTGTATCTTTAGGTTGCATACAAATACTATGTAGGGAGTTGTCAAATAGCAAGTTGTTGTTCTCCCTTAGATACACTCGATAATACACCCAACCAACATGCAAACATGTTTTTCTTACCTTATTCACAATTTGTGTATATTATCTTCAATTTGCATTTTATTTATCGACGGTAATAATTATTCTTGTACAGTCTGAGGAGGAAATACTGTGAGAGGGAGACCAGTATAACACATCACAGTATTCTTATTAAATTGTATACCGTGCTGACAAAGTCATATTAGTTACACAAAATAAGTTTAGCAGAGAAGTTGCATTGTGCCAACTTGTCATTTTTCAAACAAACTGAAACCACATTTTTGCTTACTTTCATGTGCTCATGTCTCGCTACTCATACTGATAGTCTTAATGAACAAAACAGAAACAAAATGTATCATTTTGTGCCGTGTCATCCAATCTAGAAAGAGCACAAAAGAGTGTGTAGCTTGGGAGACGAGAGGACATGTATCGATTAAGCTTGCAATGCTGTAGGCACAGATGCAGATGGAGAGCAAAGTCCTGGCAATGAAACTAAAACTAGTGCGACTTACAGTTGTTTAAGAACAGATAGGTAGAATCAAATTGAATGTTTCTTAATAATTGCTTTGGAATCCGAGTTTTTAAACCAGTTTTCAATACCCAACCGTAATGCTCTACCCGTTCTTCCAACAGTTCTTCTTCAATAGTGACAGTACAGATCTGGTCCTGGCTGGAGCTGGGGCTCTGGTCTTCTGCGGCTTCATCATCTATGATACCAGCCTGCTGATGAAGCAGCTCTCACCTGAGGAGCACATCTTGGCCTCTATCAACCTCTACCTTGACATTGTCAACCTCTTCCTGCACATCCTGCGTGTCCTCGACTCTATGAAGAAACACTAAAAGCTTCAGTTTCACTGAAAACTGTTTGGCTCAGCTCTAACACATTGTTGTGTATCCCAACAGCTTCACTGGAAATCCATGATAAGCCTGTGCTGTGATTATGATCTGTTCATCTGAGTGTTAGTTTCCTAAAGTTCATCAAAATTTTTATTTTAGAAAAGAACTGTGCAATTTAAAGAACTGTGTGTACTTGCTGTACTCTTTCCAGACCGCTGCATTTTCTGCTTCAGCCACAACATTGAAACCACTAACAGGAGAAGTGTATAAACTTGATATTCTTGTGACAATGTAATGTTCTGCTGGAAAACCTTGGGTCCTGGGCATTCATGTAGATGTTATCATGGCATGTACCATCCACCTAAACATTTTTTTCAGACAAAGCCTTTTTGGTCTGACCAAGCATTTTTTTCAGACGCTCATGGCAATGGCACACCACAAAGAGCTCATGGTGTTGATCCGGCCTCCAAACTCTCCAGATTCCAGTCTGATCAAGCATCCATGGGATGCACTGCAACAAAGCTGATTGACAGAGGCCCCACCCTGCAACCCACAGGAGCCAAAAGATCCACTGCCAACATCCCTGTGCCAGACACCACATGACAGCCCCAGAGGTCCTTTGTCAATTCCCTGACAGATCAAACCAGTTATGGTAGCATGCATAAGACATCTACAATATTATATAATATATAGACAGGTGGTCTGAATGTTGTGGTGGCCAGTGTAGAGGCCGCTAGCACCTTCAACTTGCCTAACTTAGCTCAGTTTTTTGTTGGGGCCAATTCATGCTTTCTGTGTTCATGTGTCCTCAAGGTTCTGCATGACATATTTCTGCCTAAGTCCATGGCTATATGTGAAGTGCGCAGACTACGCATGTGCAAAGAAAACTAGATGTATTTTTAGGAGAGCCTTTGTGAGGAGATTTGCCGTTATCCAAACCTCTCATGTTTAATCATAAGAGTTGGAATTATAGGAGTTCTTGCCAGATTTTGGTGGTTTACTTAGTTTCCATTGATAGAGTATACTGGCATGTTAGAAATGTTTTGAAATCCCGTGTTATGTCTGCCCACTGTGTTTTGTACAGGAAAGTAACAAAAGGCTCATCTTATTTTAATAATTTTAGCCTCCTTGTCTCCTTTGTCCTCCGTCCTTCTGCCCACGACCCACTAAGTAATTTTGGTGCGCCATCAAAAATCCTAAAACACATCTTAAGGACAGAGGATCGAGCATCAAAGGGCCTTGCTGGAGGAGCTATGAGTGAGAATGCAGAGGTTAGTCCTTGATAAGTCTTTCCTGCACTTGTGGCATTGTCACAAAGAAGTATGACACACAGCTGGAATATACAGACCATGTCAGGATCAGGAGCAGGACAGATAAATGTGTGTATATATATGTTCTGTATCACTCAAGCATAATATATGTCACTCTTTATTTGTGTAGTATACAACTATTTTGTGTGCCCCAACTCTTATACTTCATCGCATGTGTGTTATATAAGAAATACAAGTGTATGACACCATACACTCTCATTACATTATGTCACATTGTGAATTGAAATATAAGGAAAAATATACTGTAGGATATTGCGCAATTTACTTTATACTAGTTATAATCAACACTGTTCTGCTCATCTGACAGAGATCATAAAATACAGAGGAAGGTTATAACAAACAGGTGATACAGCTGTGCCATGGATCAGATTTAATTGACATTGCTTTAAACTGATGGGTCAGAGGTGAGGATGTCTCATTTTGGTATAAATCTATTGCCTCAACTCCTCTCTACTCGTATCTCTTCCTCGCCGCCTCCACTTGCATCTTTGGTGGGAGGGACTAAGATAGGAGAGCAGTTGATGTAAGGTGTCGAGGATGTACAATTAGTAAAAATGACTTGAGCTTAGAGTCCAGCTGCGGACTCTAAGCGGACATAGTGCTTGGTGGATCTTAGGAATAATGATGGCTGTGTTCACAACGGGCAATAACATGCATCTTATGTGATCGGAAGACACAAACAGCTGGGTCCTGCACCATAGTGAATGACCACCTTCTCAAATAGCATCCTCTGAGGTACACACTCATTCACATGACAACGGTGTCAAATTAAAGCACCTAATTTGGCTGTGTCCCCAACTTTTTACATTTTTGAAAAGCCTATGCAGATGTTACAAGTGTGACATCTTGGGTGATTTAGTTTTCCTGGAACATACCAAGGACCCACTCTGTATTATTTTGATTCCTCCTCTTAATTTCTGGCCCACTAGGCTTTGGATGGGCAAAGCTGCCTTCCACTAGTTGAAAACAACATATTTAATTTTATTTTTAAGGCCGATGCACTTATTGTGTTCGATGTAAGGGCAATACCACGCTGTCCTCTCTGTTTGGCTTTATGGTAGGAAAGACATTCCTATTACTGTTTTTCAATTTTCTCAACTCAGCTGCAGTTGCAGTCTTCTCTCTATGCTGATATTGTTCAGTCAGTGGTTAGAGGATGTTGCTTTCAGTTCAACGTTTCGGCACTGTTGACAGAGTTTTTTATTTTGGTTGACTATTGTTTCAGAAAATATTACTAAAATAGGAGGAAATTGTGCATTTGTTGAGGGCTATTTAGAGTGGCAGATTAATCACCATTTCTCTATTGTGCACACTACAGCATCAAATGTGCTCAGCAGAGTACCCAATGTGAACCTACAGTGCCGTGCAAAAGTATTTGCCCCCCTACTGAAATCTTCTATTTTTGCATATTTCTTACACTTAAATGTTTAAGATAATGATATATAATATCTATATTTATTTGATATTCAACAGAGATAACGCACAAAACACAAAATGGAGTTTTTAAAAGATGATTTATTAAAGATTTATTGAATCCTATATGGCTGCACGATGGCTCGGTTCTAGCACCGTCGCCTCACATCTGGAAGATCCCTGATGTGTGGAGTTTGCATGTTCTCCCTGTGCATGCGTGGGCTTTCACCTGGTTCTCTGGCTTCCTCCCACAGTCCAAAAAAAAATGCTGAGGTTAATTGATGATTCTAAGTTGTCCATAGGTGTGAATGTAAGTGTGCTTGGTTGTTTGTCTCTATGTGTAGTCCTGCGATAGACTGGCGATCTGTCCAGGGTGTCCCCTGCCTTCGCCCGAGTTGGCTGGGATAGGCTCCAGCTTATTTGGTTCAGATGGTGTCAAGTGTGTGTGGCGGAAACCAGGTGAGGAGTACAAAGACAAGTGTGTCTTGCCTACAGTCAAACATGGTGGTGGGAGTGTCATGGTCTGGGGCTGCATGAGTGCTGCCGGCACTGGGGAGCTACAGTTCATTGAGGGAACCATGAATGCCAACATGTACTGTGACATCCTGAGGCAGAGCATGATCCCCTCCCTTCAGAAACTGGGCCGCAGGGCAGTATTCCAACATGATAATGACCCCAAACACACCTCCAAGACAACCACTGCCTTGCTAAAGAAGTTGAGGGTGAACATGATGGACTGGCCAAGCATGTCTCAGGACCTAAACCCTATTGAGCATCTGTGGGGCATCCTCAAACGGAGGGTGGAGGAGCACAAGGTCTCTAACATCCACCAGCTCCGTTGATGTAGTCATGAAGGAGGGGAAGAGGATTCCAGTGGCAACCTGTGAAGCTCTGGTGAACTCCATGCCCAAGAGGGTTAAGGCAGTGCTGGAAAATAATGGTGGAGACACAAAATATTTACACTTTGGGCCCAATTTGGACATTTTCACTCAGGGGTGTATTCACTTTTGTTGCCAGCGGTTTAGACATTAATGGTCGTGTATTGATTTATTTTGAGGGGACAGTAAATTTACAGTTACACACGCTGTAGAGTGACTACTTTAGCTTGTAGCAAAGGGTCATTTCTTCAGTGTTGTCCCATGAAAAGATATAATAAAATATTTGCAGAAATGTGAGGGGTATACTCACTTTTGTGACATACTGTAGGTGGCACTACAGTAATAGGGTGGATTAGGGAAGAGGGAGGGGGATTGTAGTTCATGTAGTTTAAGAGCATTTTCTTTGTTTACTATTGCTACAATAAATGCAGGAAAAAAAAACTTGTACATTAAAAACACATTTAAGATAGCTATTTTCAAATAAGTAAGTTAACACTCTTTCCTTCTATACAGCCTGATGAAGACCTTAGAGTTAAAATGTTGCTGTTTTTTTATTGTTGGTCTTTAATGCCAATTTAATAAAGGCTTTTAAACATTTTCCTACTACTTACATTAAATACATGATACAAGCAGCATAACATGTTCATTCAGTCTACTTTATTTTGGAACTCTACTTAGATTACATTGCCGTTATTACATTATGACCTGTTATTACATTATGAGTTGCTGCACGGCTCATAATGTAATAAAATCATGAGCGCATAATGTAACGTCTTTGCGCATATAAAGCAGCTGGACGCAGTAGTGGCCTTGCATCCAACATCAGGCAGCCCTTCAACCAAAATGCCAGGTGGATTATCGCATGGAGTAGACTGAATGAACATGTTATGCTGCTAGTATCATGTATTTAATGTAAGTAGTACACATATATGCTCAGCACACAGACCTGTGGGGGGCCTGTGCTAAGTGTGATGGTGGAGGAAAGGTGGTTACATATTCTGACTGTCTGGGGGCAGCTGGTTAGAAAGTCTTTGATCCAGTGGCAGGTGAGCTGTGAAAATCACTCAGTTTAGGTAGCAGTCTCCTGGGGATAACAGTGTTGAAGGCAAGTCTATGAAATTAATCCTCACAAAGGTCCCCTGGTGTTCAAAGTGGGTCAGTGCAGTGTGAAGAGCAGTGGCGATGGTATCCTCTGTAGACCTACTGGCTCTGTATGCAAACTGGTTGTGGGTTGAAGATGGGTGGGAGACTGGCTTTGATGTGCTGTAGGACCAGCCTCTCAAAGCATCTCATGATAAATAGTAATAGTAAATTTACATGGAAGGTAAATGGGCCTGCATTTAACTGTCAGGTACTCCAAGTCACGAGAACAGTGACCGTCTATGATTATGGCATTAGTGCACCAGTAGTTGTGGAAGTAAATGCATAATCCCCCTCCCTTGCTTTCGCAGTCTTTGTTTCTGTCACAGCAGCGGACACAAATCATCTTCCTCTGTGGTTGAACCCATAAAACCCTATGGAAGGAGCTGTATTGGTATAAAGCTGGATGTCTTCTGGTAGAGTGATGGCATCTCAGTATGTCAGCTTCAGCCTGGATGCGAACACTGTGGTCACTATTCTATAAGAGTCGTGATGGCAGTTTTACTGTGTCACACCTTTCACACATGCTTTTTCTTAAGGACAATGTGTATTAATGAGATAAGTGTTGAATTAATCTTTGGGATAATTCATAAATTAGTAGTGGCATTTATTGACAATCACGAGACTCACTGATGAAACATTTAGATGCAGCCCTGCATTATACTCACGATCATGTCAAGAGAGGGTTAAGGTTAACCCAGCAGAAAAGTAGTTGGCCATGGCAGCACTCACATAAACACATACTCAGGCAGGGACAGAGAGAGGACAAACAGGAAACACGAGGGAAAGGGGGAAACAAGAGATGCAGAGAAAAATACCCAGGTACAGCAAGGACCATGACACTAAGGAGGCCTCAGCTAACTGGATTTTTAATGTTAACCCAATGCAGTCAGTGTGGAGTGTGAAGTAGATTGGATGAGCAGTTTATCCCTGATATTGAGAAAGTTTTTTCTTTATCTTTATTGTTCCTGTCATAAATTAAACACATAAAAACCCATCTCTGTCATGTCAACCATCATTTGTGTCTTAAAATGTCTTAGATACACCGTAAGTCTACATTGTCGCCTTTCTAGAAGGTGCAGATCCATGAAGTTCCTGGCTGTAACCCATCCCTCACACTGTTTTTCTCCCACATTAATGTGGTTTCAATAAATGTACACTTATGAGTAAATATAACTCATTACCTTCACCCCTCCTTTCTCTTGATTTAAGGTTTTAAAGTCTTTATGTTTTAGGTGCATGTGCTATTTTGGCCATATAAAGAAATGGCCTCAGTTAATGAAGCTAACTCATACTAGGCTCTCTCAGTATATATTGTACTTTAGGGCTTCACAAAAAATGGCTGCAACTAAATCTACACACTGGTCATTAAATTTATGGAATTCTATTAGCATAGCATCAATCTAAAAATATGAGCTTTTTGATTTTTTGTTATTTTGTTTTGTAGATAGGCTTGATAGACTTCCTATAGCGGCTAAACCTTCACATGACCTCTCAGTGGTAGTGACAGCACTGCTCCTCTGTACAGTTGTGCTTTGGGGGCCCTCAGCACTTCAAATGATAACCACAACTCCAAACACACAGATCTGAAACACTTTATTTTTTGACCAAATGTTATCACTCTACACATATATTTTTTTCTTTTCTTGCTGTTAGCACACAGAAATATGACAGGAATGAGCTGAAAGATATTTGGTTAAGCACCCTTAAAAGATCAGAATCAGGAACAATGCCAGATATAGCAACAATGTGCTAGCAGATCTACAGGAAGAATTTAAGATATAATTACATACTTCTTAAAGCATGTGTGATTTTCAAATTAAACTGTAACATAAACCTCAGGCAATCCAGTACGATACGGATATGTATCCTTAGCTTGCCTGCTTTTTCTTAATTAGCCAAAGTGCTGGCAGGACTACCCAAATCATTTATACTGTACAGCAGCTAAAGGTCTAAAGTCATCCCAAGTTTCATCCCAAACTGTTCAAGCTACAAGGTCTCCAATTTAAATGTCCTAATATTCCTTGTATATTTTGAAATACTGAGAAAACATAATTGAGTTTAAATGTCAGCAGCAGATGGATGCAAAGCAGAACTTGGCTACAGCTTAACTCCCTGCAGTCACGAGAGAGATACTCGTACATGAAGGAAAAATAAAAGCATGCATGCTGAGCAAAGCCTCTATGACTGAAGAGGGTTCCTTAAACTCAAACTCAGGCGTTAATGGAAAGAAAGACATGGGACCATCTCAGTTCATATACGATAGGCGCTTTGCTGAATTCAGATCAAGTCATCTCATTCATCTCCATTCTTGGTAAAGGCAAGGGTCTGGCAATAAGAGCTACATGACATGCAATGAGGCCATGTATTGTTTACTCACTGATGTCGGGGGCGAGGTGTTTGAGGTCAGTCACGATACATCACTGATTAAATAATGCCACGGTATTGTTAAAGGTGAAAAATGCAACTCTCATTAAACCCCACAGTTCAGTGAATATCTCCTCACTATTGTGCTAGCTGTCTGCTGTGTGTTTGTGCTGAAAAGGAATCTAGTGTTCGTACACAGCCTTGGCTTTTTAAATAGGACACAGAGTGACGCAGACCGATCCATACATTATTAGCAAGCTAAATAAACAATATCTAACATATTATTATTCTCTTTTAGTGGCATCATCTTCACCAACTCCTGGGGGAAATATCTAGCTCTTAAGTTGTTAAATGCTCCATTAAGTTCACCAGCTAATCCTCAGCTCTGTCTGTATAATGTTTGCTGCTGAACAGGTAGTGGACAGAGGGATGCTGCTGGATTGAAGTAGATGAAATCAGAGTTTTAATGAAGATAATGAGCGAAAAGAGGCAAAAATGTGCTGCAGAGCTGAGGGGAACTGCAGAGTTGATGATTACTTTCTGTAGATTTATCACCTTACAGTCATCTTACCCACTGTTACTGCAGTTTTAACTGCATTTTGTTTTTAGTTGCTTTAGTGATGTAGCTGTCCTGACAGCTGATCAGTCATGTGCAGAGGACTCTCACTCTGCTACAGATTTAAAGAGCCCATATTCTGCACATGTATAGTTTTATGATTGTATTTCTGGCATGTATTAGAATATGTTTATATGCTTTAATGTTCCAAAAACATGTTCTTTTTCTCATACTGTGTATTGCAGCAGCACCTCTTCTCACCCTCTGTCTCAAACGCTTCATTTTAGCTCCTGTCTCTTTAGGGTCCCCCTTCTGAAAGCCGAGTCTGCTCTGATTGGTCAGCTGGCCTGATGAAAGTGACGTAACATTGGTAACATATCTTAACCCCAGATCTCTGAGTGTAGGGATGTACCCTTAGCAATGGCGGCCTGCGAGGCAGCTGCTCACTCTTTGTTTGAGGGCATGCCAAACTAGCTGCGAGGCAGGGGTTATGCAAATGTGTTACATAGTGAAGTCCATAAGTAATGGAAAAAAGGCCTGGACTTCAAACAAGGTGTTTTTAGGCAGGTAAGGAGGAGTGGTGTCTGGAGGAGAGAATAACTCCCATTGGTCGGACTTTGGGGTTTGGTTTGGTTTGGTTTAGTATTCTGATGAGTCCATGTAGACCTCAGCATTAGAAGGGTCAATCAGACCTGCTATTGTCTGATCTTAAGTTGGCTCAATTACACAAACTTACATAATCCTTAGGACTTGTGTTTTGTTATATGTTCCTGTTTAACTAGCACATTAAAGACTAATATGGCAAGATCTCAACAGATAATCAAAATGAATACTTAGATCATGTCAAATGAAAACTGGATGTTAGTGGGGTCATGTCAATACTTTCAGAACCACATTAAGAATCACAGGACAAGAGTTTGCCAGTGATATTTTTGACATTAGAACAGTATTTCTGTGCTGACTGATCCATATTTCCTATGATGAAGAAACATGTGTTTTCAGATCCCTACCATTCTTAACAAAATCCTAATTACAATGCAAACACATAAAGGAATTGTATTTGGTAAGCATACAGGATGGAGTAGACATTGTACATGTGTGTTTTAATACAATTCTGTTTTGATGCATTCAGCTTGATTAGTCACTTCTTGTAGTACCATGTGAGATGTGTTGCTTTTATGGGTTTTGGGGTTAACAGCCTCTACTTTCCTCACAGTCCTGAAAACAGCAGTACTCTGCTAGATGAATAAGGCAAAACTAGAATTCTGTTTTTATTGCACTACATAGTTTATGGTGGATAATGTGTGAACCAGTGTTCTCTCTGTGCAGACAGCATTGCAGCTGGGCTCTGATAGTTCCATCTTTCGTGATGGTCAGCACATTGCCTTCAACAGGAATGGAAACAAGCTGACTAATGGCTCAAAATAACAGCAGCCCCTATTACATTTACTTTACACTTAATGTTTTCTTTTCAATTCCTCCCCAGTCCTAACCTCACTCCAAGTAAATTGTGATGGTAAGATATAGTCTAAAATGCCCAGTGAGTTTAAGAGGAGACACGGAGATCAGAAGGGTACCTTCCTGGTGATCATTCCTGCAGTGTGTTTTCAGTGAAGCTGCTTTGTGCTGCTCTCTGCTGTTTATTCTTGTAACTGGGCCATCGACACACTGGGCAGCAGTGTCTGCCCGCTGCCAACCACATCACAATGCACTGCTGGTGAAAGGCATGGCCACAGGGCAGACCCATCAGCAGCTCTTCACTCACAAAGTTCTCCAGACACACCACACACTCTGAACACTGAAGCATGTCACAGGGCCACCCTGCCCAATCACACTGCTGACAGTTAGAGACACACTGTGGTGTGAGGCAGCCATCCTTCAATGCCCTGTCAGCTAATGGTGAGCTTCCGTTCCTACGACAGCAGCAGGGGGATGATGCAACAGCAGTGCACACATGCTGACTGCTGCTGGGGTTCATGTTCCTGCACACAGAGAGCTGTGTGTTGCTGTCCTGATTGCACAGTGATCTCTTGTGCCTTATGCCCCTGTGTGAAGGTCTGTTGGGACATGAAGGAGGGGAGTCTCTATTTGCCCTGCACTCTGTGTCTGAATGTGAGCAATCTCTCTCCTCATCCAGCTTTCCACCTAATTCGTCCCCCCTGTAAATACCAACAGCTCTGAGCCTCCAGGTTGGCAGTGCTTTAATGTAATCCATGTTTACTAATGGGCGAAGCCAGAGATCAGGGAATGCCAAACGCTCAAATAGGAAGTTGGGATCATCCTCCCAGTCTGAATGGTCAGATGGGAACTGCTGTAGTGAAGCAATTGGGTGGAGCAGATAGGCAGTGTACCAGTCCCACAGACTGGCCAGCCACTCCAGGTTGGTGGTGCTGTCCTCTTGGCTCCTGGCACCACAGCGGCGTTTCTTCTCGAAGTAGTCAACCAACAGGCCATGGGCCAGGTAGGTGGACAGGAACAGAGCTGGGTGGGATGAGTAGAAGGTCCAGTCAGCTCTCACAAGGCTGGCCAGTGTGGTGGTATCTGCATAACGTAGCAGCTTCAAACTGTAACCATACAGAGTGTCCAGATAGGGCAGCTGTAGGAGAGCCTGGAGGGAGAGATCAATCAGTGATTAGTGATTAAGTATTAGTCATTTAGCTCTATACTGTGTCAAATCAGTAAGGGTCATTTAAGTTAGGTAGTTTGGTATTTATTTTGGTGAGGTTAGTTTAGAACTGTATACAGCGTTGCCTGAAAGTTTGAAACCTCTTTAGAATTGTCTCTATTTCTGTATAAATATGACCTAAAACATCATTGGATTTTCACATTACTCCTAAAGAGAACCCAATTAAATAAAAGAGGCTAAAGTACAATTGCAAGAAAAAGTATGTGAACCCTTTAGAATTTCATGGTTTTCTGCGTTAATTAGTCATAAAATGTGATCTGATCTTATCTAACTCAAGGGTATTGACAAATATAATGTGCCTAAAATAATAACACAAAAACATTCTGATCTTTCATGTCTTTATTGAACACACTCATTCAACATTCAAAATGGTAGTGGAAAAAGTAAGTGAACCCTTGGAATTAATAACTGGCTGACCCCCCCTCATGTCTTGCCCAAGGACACTTCAGCATGCAGAGGGGCTTGAACTGTCAACCCGCTCCACCACCTGAGCCATAGCTGCCAGGCTGAGGATGAATGTGAAAGATCCATGTTCTAGAGTTTGAATATCAAAGTGTGAATGTCAGCAGAGCTGCTCTTCAGGAGCAACTTCGTGTCTTATTTTGTCTTGAACAAAACTAAATAAGGTGTAAAAGTAAAGACAGTGAGCCACACCAAGGGGTTTAACCAGTTCAATTCAGCATTACACGCCTGTGCGCTGTAGCAAGCCTGACTGCCTCTGTCACTGGGAGTTTTCAGTGCGGCTGCTCTGTTGCTCTTTGGCCAATTCTTCAATCTTCCTGCTAAATCAGCTCAGCAGCACCTCCACTGTCTGTCCTACATTTCCACTGACTGATAACACATCCCCACAGGCTTTGACCAAACAAACACAGGGTAATTGAACACCAGCCCTGTTTAATTGTCTTTGTCTTCTGTGCACTCTTTGATAATTGACAAGTCACAAATTAGCAGTAAGCTGGCAGTCAACACGGAATATGGTCATTAAGGAGACACACTTAATTCTCCACAGGCTGGCTCCAGCTGCCTGCACTGCAGATTACAGCTTGTAATTGATTGCATTGAAAAAAGAAAAGAATAAAGGGAAATTGGTGTTTAAATAAAAGAAGCTTATTGGCTGTTACGTATGAAACAGAAAGAGGAATGCTACATTTTGTATGCGCTTAGGATCAAACAACCAGCTGTGGATCCAGGGCTAACACTAGAAGTTTTGAAATGCTAATAATTTTGAAACGGGGTTGCATTACATAAACAAAGAGAAACTTCACAGATATTATTGTTTCTAATCTCTGACATGCACACCCTATAAGATTGGAAAATAATGGTGCATCACACACTACAGGATACTATCATTTATTTTTTTCTGTTTATCCAAGGTCATGTCATGGAAGGCTGTAAGGTCATTCCAGATATCCCTCTCCCCAGCAACGCTTTCCAGCTCCTCCTAGGAAATCCTGTGGCATTTCCAGGCCAGATGAGATGTGTAATCCCTCCAGCAAGTTCTGGGTCGAACCCAGAAAACACCCAAAGGAAGTTGCCCACTGTAAGGGACCAAGCAGCCAGAGCAGGAACACAAGAGTAATTTTTAAAAAGGCTTTATTAAGCCAAATGAAACAATCAATCAAAAACAGAGTTGCAAAGGATCAAAAATACTTAAGCAAAGAAAAGTAACAGAAATATTAATTCAGGGCCCTTTAAATAAACGGAGGTCAACAAAACAAGAAGTCTGAACTTAAACAAACCTGACCTTCCGAATGACACAAAGAGGGGGTATATATACAAACAGGCTAGACTACAAACACAAAAGGGGGGAAAGAAACCTATATCCACGCAATTAAACCCAGAATATACCCAACCACCAATTAACAATATACTACACAAAATACTTCTAAATACTAAGCACAAATACAACCCCAAAACCCAAAGAAATGTCCACATGCTGCGTCCTTGAAGCCTCTGCCATCAAGGGCTCCCCTGCCCAGCACTGGGAGTTGGTGCCTTCCAATTGCTGGGCTTCAGCATAAAAGGCTGCCTTAAACTTCACCTCCCCCTTTTGCCAGGCCCTCAGCAGCACATGGAGAAACAAAGACAGGTAAAATGTTTGATCAACTCAAACCGGTTTGATAAATTATGACAACTAAATGTTAACCAAAATGCGTGCACTCATATCGGCAACAGTATCATAATGTAAATTAAAGAAAATAAAGCTTTTTAACAAACATTGTGTTGGTGATTTATTTGAAAGGAATTACTAACACTGCATGGTTGATGTTGAT
>OMNN01075956.1:0-11768 GCA_900302755.1 Chromis chromis | reverse complement strand
GTGGAAACGCAAAGCGGTTCTTAGGAAGAACGGAGTTTGAACCAACAAAGCTCCGAACTAGAACTAGCTCCGAACTAGAACTAGAACCAGGTCGATGGAAACACGGTAAGGGTATCCTATGGGGTCTAGAACCAGGACGTTGGCAGTGGATCCTTTGGGTACTCTCCTTGTGCAGTGGGGCCTCTGTCAATCCAACTTGTTCCACTGCATCCTGTTGATGCTTGATCAGAATGGGGTCTAGGAAGTTTGGAGGTCAAACCAACATCTTGGGCTATTGTCATGTTCCTCAAGATGTTCCTGATTGGTTGATGTTGTTGCCATGTGGTGGGGTGCATTTTCCTGCAGGGGGTAGGCCAGTGACATTTGGGATTTCCATCTGCATGAGGGAGTGTGCTTGTTCTGGGACAATGTTTATTTGGGTGTCTAAGTCTCATCAACACGGATGTTAAAATCCACCACATAGTACCAATATGATCAATGTTATTCACTTCACCTGTCAGTGGTCATAATGTTATGCCTGATCGGTGTATATATGAAGGTAAAATATATGGATTAAAGCAGGCAAACAGGGTTAACATTCTGGTATGACACAACTGCGGCTTTATATTTGAATGGTGCAAAACCTGAAAAACGAGACGACAGACTTGTTAGCGTGATTGTTTTTCTCAAGCACGATGTGATGAAGGGGAAGAATAGCAGGGAGCGTACACATGAGGTTAGACAATGATCACTCCCTCATCATAACTGTCAAGTTGTGGCCCAGTTACTGTACACGTGCAGCATTTCACTCACAGGGTGAAGTTCTCCTCCGGGTAGCAACGGTTCCTCAGCAGCCCCGCCCACAGCTGGACGCCGATGATGCCGAAGATGAAGAAGACGAAGAAGCAGAGCAGCAGCACGTTGCCCAGCATGGGGAGAGTGTCCAGCAGCAGGTTCACCAGGATACGCATACCTGTTGGACAAATAAGCACTGATTAAATACAGGGATTTACTATTTGCATATAGATTGCTTTGTCAGATTATGATTGTACATTTAGGTTTATGAATACAGATTGAAGCAGTGCCAATACAACTAATCAACAATATAGCTATGAAACAATAAATTGCTTTCTCAAATAGCTTTTAAAGGAAACATGATTGATGCCTTTTGGGTTATTTTCAGTGCCATTTGTTTCTCAGTCTAAGAGATTGGTGTTTTTTGGGAAGGTAGATTGAAGTTTTATAACCTGTGCAAGGTTTATGCTTCTATACTGGTCAAGAATATGCAGGTATGTTTGTTTTTACACAACCTTTAAGGTGTTTGCTTTTATAATAATCTAATAATGTAACCTTTATTGATCCCTTTGGGGAAATTCCTTCTCTGCATTTGACCCATCCTATTCAAAGTTAACCTTAACTATACATACAGCTCCCGGGAAGCAGTCAGGGGTTAAGGGCCTTGCTCAAGGACCCACAGTGGTGGTGGCTCTCACTTCCCCACCTCAGCCTCTTGCCAGTCCGGGGACTCGAACCGGCGACCCACCGGTTACAAGTTCGCTTCACAAACCACTAGACCACCGCTGCCCCAAGTAATAATTAAGGTTCAAGGTAATCTTCAATTATCCCTGAAGGCCGATTGCCCTACAGTCAGCAGTACTTCACAGTGGTACACAATTACAACACATTCTAAAACCACATAATGGACCAATAAACGATAAAATGAAATAAAATAAAAGAGTCAAATAAATAAAATAATATAAAATGGAAGGGAGCAACTTAAACACACCAAACAGGGGACTGACTAGGCCAAAGTAAAATGTCTGCTGTGAAAAACAACACAAAAAGACAACAAACCCATGATGTATGTGTTTCCATGATGTATTTTTATGCACATTTTGAAGTATCGCAGTAGAAAAACTTAACAGAAGCAGCAAAATTTGACATTAAAACAAGTTTTTACACTTCAAAAAGAGTTCCATAATGGGAGATGGACACAATTTTCATGATCAGCTGTTTCTGCATCTTCTACTGTCTTTATCTGCAGAGAGCAGGAAACATGTCCAATACCAGCTGACATAAAAGAATAATCACAACTTGCCCCATTGAAAACCTCTCTCTGTTTGTTTGTTTTTTTGTGGCTCCAACTGTTAAAGTACTGAGAGATTTCTCTGGTCAGGCCCTGAAACTTTACTGCTTACTTTTCGAATAATTAAACATAAATTCTACAGAACAAAGTGTTGTTTCCTATATTTTTGGGCCTCCGAGTGAGACATCAGTTGAAATTCAGCTTTTTGACAGCAAAACTACAAAAAAAAAGTAGGAAAAAAAAGACACATGGGTGTAGTTCAAACACAGACATCAAACAGAAACAGAGGTTGGTGCTACAGCGGTTGGAAACGGAGGTTCACAGCCTCTCCAGAGGAGGTGGTATGAAAGACAAACACATCTCCGGCAACAGCTGGAGACGAAGCATTTCCCTGGAAGATCAAGAGCTTTGACGCCAGAACACCAGCGACACAGACGCATAATCAGGCTGCACCAGGTCTCACTCATGATTAGATGAAACCTAATTGCGGAAATACAAGCGACTACCCTGTCGAATGGTGATGACCTCATCCCCCCGCGGATGGGGCCCGTCCCGCTGTGATGACATACTGAGGCTGTGATTAGTGGAACATAATGACAGCTGATTACAGTAACGAGAGGGAGAGAGGTGGGAGCCGCCGACGGATCACGGCGACACCTGAGAGAGGTGTGTCTATGCCGTGGTGATATGTGTGTGTGCGACTCCACTTATCCGCTGTGTGTGTGTTTTTCAGCGCCATATTGGGAATCGTGAATAACAACTCAACAGTAGGTTAATGTGTCACAACAGTGCATCTAAACTGCCAACAGACTGAATGACAGGAGAGAAGCTGAGAAAGAGGGAGACGGAACAGAAAGAGGGAGAGAGAGAGAGGAATGATGAAGGTGGTGTTTACAAGAGTACCTGTAGCTCGCTGACTACACAAACACAACACCGTGTAAACACCAATACCGCCAGCAGAAAAATAAATGACACCGCTTATGAGAAAGATTCCCCTTTCCTTAAGCTCTAATGATTGCCACTACTTCTAGATTAGTGTTAGTGTGCTCTACTAATGATCCATCCATCCATTTCCTTCCACCGTGGTAACAGCGGGCTATGCAGGGATTTCCAGACATCCCTCTTCCCAGCAATGTATTCCAGGTCCTCCTGGGGGATCCCGAGCTGCTCCCAGCCCAGATTAGATATGCAATCGCAGTTGGACATGACAGTAAAACCTCCAAAGAAAGGCGCCCCAGAGGCATCCAAATCAGATGCTTTTGACTCCAAGGAGCAGGGGATTCTGAGCCCAAGCCACCCTATGGAGGAAACCCTTTCCAGCTGCTTGCATCAGCAATCTGAACTCTTTGGAAACTTGCCCAGAGCTCATGACCATAGGCGGTGAGGGTTGGAATAAGATCGACTGGTAAACTGAGACCTTCGCCATCCGGATCAGCTCCTTCTTCACTACGACGGTCCGTATTTCTGCTGACCTAACCAGGCACCTTCTGATGAAGACAAGAGCACATCCTGTAGCTACATGCAATTTCTAATGAGCAGGAAATGTCTGGAGACACTCCCCTAGTGTCACTTCTTTATTCCATCACCTTTTGTTATTGAGAGCTGCCTGAAAGAGCCCTTGTTCTCTTACCCTCTTCCATTGATCACCAACTATATGCAAACCAACCACTATTCACTTCTGCATATACATACTGTCCCCTCCCTACTTTCTGACCATCTATATAAAATGCTCGTACTCTGCAAATGCTCTGGGACGCTCTGCATCGGCATGCCAGAATACCAATAAAACATCCCACTATAGCAGACTTTGCATGAGGACTAAGAGTAAATTTCTTCAATACTACTCATGTTTAGAGGTTCTATTCATTAAGTCTGCATGCAGTGGACTGAACATATCATTCATGTTGCACACGTTTGCTACAGCAATGAGTGTTGATTTTAAGTTGATGTGACATCTTTCCAGAATTAGCAATTTCATCTGAAAAAACAAACAGTTTTTCTCGAGGTGAGCGTGCACCTGCATTTCTCCTCCGGCTATTTTGTCTCATCAACTGTTATTAAATGGAAAGCAGCAGCGTCGCTGGCGCGTACGTGTCTCTGGTGGCCACCAGAGGCGAGTCTAAATGTATTTGTTCCTCGGGGTCCTTGTCATTAGGCCACTGTTCCATTAGGCCTAATTGGGTGAGGAGAGGGAGAGACGGGTGGAGGGGAACGAAGGGTGGGAGAACGAGACAAGGCCCGGGGGTGTGCGGGGAAAAAACAGGGAGACAGAAAGAAAGCAAAGCTGGAAATAAAGCATGCAAACGAAACACACGAGCACAGGAGAGCAAACCAAAGGAAGCACAGAGTAAAGGAACAGTAGGGTATCACGCTTTTCTCTACGCTGCCTCTTTTTTCTCCTTCTTGCCTCCATCTCTGTCCTCTCCTGGTGACTTTACCAGTTTGCCAGGTCCTGCTGTTTCCAAATAAAGATGGATGCCTCCCCTCGCGCCACAATGGAAACACATTTACAGCTACCTGCCTGTGCTATTCACTGTAGACCCAGAGATAACTCCTTTCTTCTCCCGTCTTCTCCTCTCCTCTCCATTCTTTCTAGCTCTCCCTCTATCTCACACCGGTTTTGTCAAAACGGAAGTCTAACACCTCACACACACACACCACGCAGGACTATTATCTGCCATTTTGTTGGAGGGTTACAAATTGAGGTGCGTGAAGGGTCAGGATGTGATCATGCTCTCTGCGTAACCGGTGGGCAAAGCAACGATCCAACAAAACAAGGAACAAATAGCTTTAGCCCCACGCTTCCTCACCTCTAATGGGGTCAGGAACAGGGGATGGAACCGGGCCACCGCACACTCATTACATGCAGCTCACTGATAACGTGCACAGCAACAGGATCCATACATCATTCACACACAACTACACGGACATAATGCAACCAAAACAGGCTAATACAAGGCTCATACACACACATTTATATACAGTCGTGAACAAAAGTTTCCATACACTTGTAAGGACCATGTATATCATGGCAGTCTTGAGTTTACAAGAAACGGCATCTTAAAATTTGACTGAAATTCAGAAAAGGCCTTCTGGAGGTAATTCCTGTGGTAAGAGGAAACAAAAATTAAGCTATTTGGCCATAATGAAAAGAAATATGTTTGAAGGACAGAAGATGAGGCCTTTAACCCCAAGAACACCAAACCTACCATTAGGCATGGTGGTGGCAGTATCATGCTCTGGTGCTGTTTTGGTGCTAGTGGAACTGGTTTACAAAGTAAATGGAATAATGAAGACGGAGGATTAGCTCCACATTCTTCAGGAAAAATCATCAGCCAGAATGTTGGATCTTGGATGCAGTTGGGTTCCAACAAGACAATGAACCCAAACACACATCAAAAATGGTTCAATTAAGGCCAGGATTAAGGTTTTAAGACTAGTCTCCCCAAAGTCCTGACTTAAACCCCATCAAGAGCCTGTGGGGTCTGAAGAAGAAACAAGTCTGTATAAGGAAACCCACAAATTTAGTTGAACTGCACCAATTCTGTCAAGATGAGGGTCAAATATACAACCATAAGCTTGTCGATGGCTGCCAAAAGTGTCTAGTTGAGGTGAAAATGGCCACCAAATATGAGCATATCTCTATGTATACTTTTGATTTTGATTCAGATTTTGTCATATTTCCAGAAGATCTTTAATAATCTATGTGTTGCAGTGATTCCATCATAGTAAATTCCATCATAGAGTTATAGGAGTCATTGGAAAGTCAAGCATACCATGATACACATGATCTTTACAACAAGAGCATGTCAACTTTTGTTCACGACTGTATGCATGCATAAATTATGCAAATACTAAAATCCCCACTGTCTGGAGATTCGTTCTCACAAAAGCAGATTTGTTTACAATCTGCACTCTTGTCCCTGAAATACCATACACACTCTGCTGCATAAAATACCCCCCAAATCAAACCATTCCAAGCATAATGAAGTTAACACTTATAGTCCCTGAGTGCTGCTGCTGCTGAGGCTGAAATATTGGGCTGAGTAGGTTCTTTGTTAATGGCTCCACCTGAAAGGTAGCATGTCCTTCGGAGCGGCTGGGATAAGTGAAATCAATGCAGGCACTGAAGGCAGCTTTTTCTGGTAATTACACTAAATATGAAGAAGCTGCCGTAATTGGACGCTTAAATGTTGAGCAAAAAATCAGTAAGAATTTGTTTCAGGCAGAGGAGAAGCTTTCACTGTGGATTTTGTGTGCATGCATTTGTATCAGAGGTTTAAAAGAGCATGTTAAAAGAAGATCAGAGGATATAATAAATGACAAAAAAAGCGGTTGAATAATTAAAAGGAATAGAACAAAGAGAGATGTCTGACACGTCGGCTTGTGGAGGTAACACCAACTTTTGGGCCTGTGTGGCCAGAGGCTGTGTATCTTACATGCATCTGTTTCCTCACAAGGGATAATTATTTAAACTCTTTATTTGTTTGTTATTACCATAATGCAGCTCTGAAATGCACCGCCCTGTAGATGCATTTATAATTTTATCTGTAAGGCCTTTTTTTTAATCTCCTTCCACAGTACTGTATCCTTATCTAAATTACTGTCCTCAGTCAGGAGAAATGTGTCTTTTTTCTACAATATTTGTCCCCAAGGTCCAAACAGAATTATGCAACAGGGCTTTCATGCAATCGGCTCCATCTGCTGCAGACTCATTTCATGATTATTTAAAAGTGGGAGAGGCAGCCTCTCTCAGCGAGTTTAGGATACTGAGGGAAAAGTTTCGAAACGTATATATCCTTCTTTCAGCCGAGGAAGGAGGAACTCTGCGCCACTCGATAAGGACTGGACTCTAGTGTTCTGTTTATTCACCCTGATGAGGCTGAAAACACTCAACGGCGAGCTCCAGTGCCTTTTTATCACCACTAACACAAGGCTTTTCTTATAATATCCACGGAATAAGACAGAATCTTTGACTATTCGGTCGTACTTCATTAAGCAAAATTAGCATTAGCTGCTAATACTTGGCTGTCCGCTCAAGTGCTGGAACTAAGCGATGAGACGAGTCTGAACTTGAGCTCGAGCAGGCTAATTGGTGCTTACAATGATTAGAAGCTGCCCGGACGAAGAAATCAATGGGAGCTAAAAAGTTTGACCAAAGAACCGAGTTGCAGATGAGAGCAGTGGGGTTATGGTCACACACTGGTCAGTGAAGCAGCATTAATGGATGGTTTGTAAATCTGATAAAGCTGTGACTCAGGGCCCGAGCCGACTGTGTGATTAAGCATAAGATTAATGTTTAATGATGCCCACGGGGAACAGGTGGAACGGTGGATGCACACAAAAAGCCGGAGATGTAATACATATACATGAATTTTAGACGCCGATGCGTTTGTGCTTTATGTGAACTGACAGACATGAATAAGCAAAAGTGAACATAAAAACAGGCTGCACAGTCAGGAGTAAACACATTTATTTTTGAGAAACAGTTGCACTCGCAAACGCTCACAAAACACTTACTTGGCACTCTGTTGATGGCTTTGAGTGGCCGAAGGACCCGCACTGTCCGGATGGCCGACAGATTGATGTTCTGCAGGTCCAGTGAGTACTCTACCATCCTGGATATACAGGAAAAGAGGGAGAGAGGGTGCGACAGAGAGAGGAAAGAGAAAAAAAAGAACATTATTTAACCTTTTTGCGGTTGACTCGAAGAACCACTGGCTCAAAATACGACTAAAGTGGATTACCAAAGCTCTAGCCGCAACACAGATCCCTGCTCATGACCCAAGATCAGTGGACAATCTCTCATCTTGTCCTACCTGTGCCCCTCTCAGAGCTGTGTGAGTCTCAACTGTACTGGAAATGCACCGGACAAGGAAGGTACAACACTCTGGAGAAAATGTTGAAGGGGGGGATAAAGTGACAAAGCATCAAAAGGAGAAGAATAACATGAAAGAGTAGGTGAGGAAGAGAAAGAGAGAGCGGGATAAAAAAAGGGATACATTCTATTCTAAGTGTTGCCTGCAGGATGTTGTGGCTCAGTCAGAGCCTGGCATCTGTTAGCAAGTCATTTCCACAGCATGGCTAAGCTGTTTGTGCCCCCAAACCCAAACCACTTTCACAGGAGAACGGTCACGGTTTTGCCATGTGAGAGTGTGTGTGTGTGTGTGTGTGTGTGTGTAAGGCAAGCGTGTATGTTTGAACGCGCCACACACAACTACTACATGACTGTAATCACACAGCCAAGAGAGTGAATGAGTTTGACAGTATATGTGTCGTAAATGACAGAATAAATGCCGCCGTGTGCATGCATGTGTGCACAAATGGTGTGCGATGTGCAATGTTTGAGTGAGTGTGTGCAAAAAAAAGAAAAAAATATGAATGTGCCGGCGGCTACAGCAGTGTTGGGACAGCATGATACCAACAGCAGCACCACCACCACAAGCTAATAACCCGAAGCACATCCGCTCGCTCTGACAAAACAAGCCGAGCTCACAGTCTCTCACACAGATAGACTTATGAACCGTGCCATTTACAATAATGCGATACTTTATTGATCCCACGGGGGAAGCTCTTTCCATTTGCCCTTCACCAACAGCACAGAGTCATCAACCGAGTAGCACCCCAGCTCACACTTAAAGTAGGATTACAAAGGGTTTGGAGTGCCGCACAGCTGACAGGCACTTCCTCGAACCACTAACAAACGTAATTCCTGCGGAGGGGAAATATTCAAAAATCGCACTTTTAGGTGAAATCCTCTTTCTTCGCCTTGGTGTCGCCAGTCTTATTTCTTTTGTTTTTTAAAGTTCAAAGAATCAATTTTTGCAAGAATGTAGAGGCACGCTGCAGACCAATTTTCTCCTCCTGCAAAGTGCAGAAATGCCACGCAGCAGCTTGATGAAAATGTCAAAGTATAAAGACGAGCACAACAGTTGTTTTTGCGTTGCCGGCTCTTTTCCAGCGGGGCATAGTGCTGTTATTACAACCTATCTCAAAAAAAAACAATAGTATCTGTGCCAGTTCTAATGATTTGATGGGGGATGCTGAGAGACTCAACAGAGGGCTAAAATGTCAAAAGGGAGCTTTGAGGCAATTAAAACACACACGTCTGCTTCGTAGCGAGACGGAGGACACACACATTTGATATTTTAGGTGCTTAATGAGGTTGTAGGGTGAGTAAAAACTCTCCAAATTAGAAGATAATAATCAATGACATGCTGTAATAAAGTGAACACAAATTTACCTGTATGTGTGCGGATGTTTAGATGTGTGTGTGTGTCTTTGTGTATGAATGTGTGTGTATGCGTTCTATAGAAGTGTCTCTTCCTGTGCACATCAATCAGGCCGATGTGTTTGGGAGGGTAATTAGTGGACCGCCGCAAGCGTCCTTTTTGTGATTGTTCTCTATTTTTCACATTGCTTTTTTTTTTTTTGCTCGTGACACCTTCATCTCATTCATGCTTTTATGTGACAAGCCTGTGTGTGTGTGTGTGTCTGCATGCTTATTTCAATAGAAATGTCGAGCCTCGGGGGGAAAACCTCTGGCAGAACCCAGTGAGGAGAGTTCAGAGGTGCAGCTACCATACAGGACTTGGTCATGAATCTAGTCATTTGTAATCACTGCAGATTGTTCTGTAGTGACTTAAGTGTAGAATCTGCATAAAGGCCTTCATCAAAGTAAAATTTTACTTCATGTTCCGCGTCTAGAAATGTGCTTCTGCTTCATTTGCATAAAAAAAACAACAGTCTTGTCTTCGCAGGTTAAAAAAAGCAACAGGTTCAGATGTGCATCCTTCTTGTTTTGTCCTGTTTAATCATCTATTAAAGCTACTAAAGGCTAGAAAAGCCTGTTTATATAAGGTCTTAGACTATCATCTTGCATGTACTGTAAATCTGAATAGATGGAGACAATATCATACAACATAGTCAATTTATCATTCCTTTGATCTGGTACATTAGTTTCAATCTATCTGAGCATACATTAATATAAATAAGGAATGCAACGCTGACTTTCTGTAAAAAGCGTCATGCTTCATTGCTGCATCTTGAATTTCAGCATCACATGGAAGAAGACATGCAAAGATTTTCCTCTTATTATTGCAAATACCAGACCGGGGAGGATAAATGAGTCTCAGTGCAGTGGATTATGCTCAAATATAATATACAAAAGACCCCTTTTTGGTGCCTATCTGGTCAAAAGAGGGTCTGTATGGGATCTAAGGGGAAAGATGTTCATCTGAGCAAGTCAATGAGAAAGAAACAGTGGATGAAAGAGCGAGGTTGGGCCCATGGGTAGCAGACACGGAGCTCATAGCAGAATGTTGGCTGTGTTTTGGCCCGGCAAGGCTGGCGCTGCCCTCCGCAATTAGCCTCGACGCTAATCTAATGGATGCTGCCAAGAGGAAAATGAAGACCGAGGTGCTCACACAAACGCTTACACAAACACAGACGCACACGTACACACATTAAAATAAATCTTAAGGCAAGAGCTGACAGACTGTAATCTGCGAGGGCAATCCTGCACCACAAACACACATACAGTAGTGTACACAAACTAGGAGCATCCACTGAGGATCAACTGATTCAGCTCAAATGAAGATGAATGTGCCTCCACCTGGACCCTAGAAACTCTATTGTTGTTTTTCTGCTTCCATCCTAGTCTCTCTTCTTATATATATATCCAACTCACACACACATGCAGCCAGCAGTTAAGAGGATGTTACACTGACTTGCATTAATGATGGCATAATGGTGTGCATTTACAATATCACCATGGACAGCTTGCTTTATCAACCATACTGGTGTTTTATGATACTTTAGCTGGTAGATTCTAATGCAAAATGAATGAGCATATGGTTGTGTTGTTTCAGACAGTTGCTACCTACCAGCTTGCAGATGCACAAACCCAACAACAGCCAATTTTTATGTTGACCTGGTATCAAATTAGGTCATTAGTTAGCAAGAGACAAAATGTGTGTTATTTTAACTGGCTACAGCTGCAGCTAAAAATGGAAAGTTGCTACCTGAAGGTTTGGTGCACTGGTATCTGCCAATTAGAGTTGCCAAACTCAGGAGTCACCATCCACTATTGCATGCTCAAGTCTACTGGTGAAATGTTGCTCAAGCTTTTATCGACAAAGAATATGCTCCATGGATGCACTTCTATACTGTTATGTTTAGAGGGTAACTAAATTTACACAGATTGGTAACAACATTTTGAAACTGGTTCCTATTTTGCAATATGCCAAGTTGTATACACTGATCAGGCATAACATTATGACCACCTGCCTAATATTTATGACCTCAAAAATGCTCTGAACCATTGGGCATGGACAAGAGGACCTCTCAGGGTGTCCTATGGGGTCTGGCACCAGGACGTTGGCAGTGGATCCTTTGGGTACTCTGGCTTGTGCAGTGGGGCCTCTGTCAATCCAACTTGTTCCACTGCATCCTGTTGATGCTTGATCAGAATGGGGTCTAGGAAGTTTGGAGGTCAAATCAACATCTTGGGCCATTGTCATGTTTCTCAAGATGTTCCTGATTGGTTGATGTTGTTGCCATGTGGTGGGGTGCATTTTCCTGCGGGGGTAGGCCAGTGACATTTGGGATTTCCATTCGCATGAGGGAGTGTGCTTGTTCTGGGACCATGTTTATTTGGGTGTCTAAGTCTCATCAAGGTTTTCCATCAGAACACCACATAGTA
>OMNN01075932.1:0-10112 GCA_900302755.1 Chromis chromis | reverse complement strand
CTTACACCGGACGTGGACAAACACTTCATTCCGGGACATAATGAACACTTCACATGTACGTTCTTGCCTTTTACCTCAAGGAGAATAAAGTAGTGTCTGTACTTCCATTTTGAAAATGCCAACTTTCCCTCCAGACTCGCTGCAGCTTTACCTTTGCTAGTTTGGCTGTGTGGCACCGCTGTGTGCGCGTGTGGTTTGTGTACAGTGCCTGTGATTGGTTTAGCGTGAAAGCTTACGCTACCTTAGCCAATCATCATCACTTGTGCGGTTGTCCCGCCTCCTCCCTCACCAAAGAAAAAACAGTCTTGCAGCTCCTGTGGCTGAGAGCAAAGTCGGATGATTTCAATGAGTAGCTTTAGTTTATAACGCACCCCATTTAATCGTCGGTAACGGCGTTGTAACGGTGGAAATAGTAATTAGTTAGATTACCCGTTACTGAAAAAAGTAACGCCGTTAGTAACGCCGTTTATTTTAACGCCGTTATTCCCATCACTGGTTGGGAGCTAATCAGCAATTTGTCATCAGTGATTTATTATCTAGTTTTTTCCTGACTCAACGCAGGCTGCAACTGTGACACAGAAGTTGCAATCAACCAACAAATCACACTGAAATGATGCCCTGGGTTCAGTCTGACACAAACAATCTGAATTCCAAGAATTTTAACTGATGCAGGCGGCTGCTAGCGTTTTTTTAGTGAAGAGCTCATTGTTTAAATCACTTGAACCATGTAAATGTTGTAGTTGAGGTGCCAGCACCAACGTTCACCTGTCCTGACAAAATGAGGTTGAGTAACTTAAGAAAAACAAATGTGGTTGTTGATTTTGGCTGTTTGTCTTTCACCTACCTTCACTGAGAATCATGTTTTCCCCTCTCCATCTATGTGACACACCTACTGTGATGTTTTCCTGCGTCGATCGGCCTAATGTGGTGCATTTCTTGCTCAAACAACTGGTGACTGCACACCTTCAGGCTTCAAATCAGTATTTAAGGAGTAATTAAGTCATTTTACATTGAACCACTGCCTTTGATGATAGAGCTTTAAAAGAACATTAAATTACCTGATAGAAGCTTAGAGAGCCCAGAACTTTTTCTGGCCTGTTGTTACCTGGTTGGATGTGTACACATTTCATATGAGCATACATCACATTTTATTTATGTGACTGTAGGGTTGCTCTCACACGTGTATGTGTACCCTCTGAAATCCTAAAGGTACAGAGCCCCTCAGCTATCCATCTACTTCTGCACTGTAAACAACCAAAAGAAAAAAAATCCTTAAAAATGAAAATCTGGCAGCAAGGGTGCCACAAAAATCAGTTAAGAACCAGTGGAATACTGTAAAAACAGTGAAAATAGTGGCAAGTATCTGTAATATAACTATACCTTTTAGCTGATTTACATACAAAGCAAAAGAAGAAATTACTATTTGTAAGTAAGTTTTGGCCTGTTTTTTTTTTTTTGTCGTTTTTTTAATTACAGTGTAACATGTAAATTCATTTTAATGCTTGTTTCTGTAATTTACCAAAACTGGGAAATTCTGCAAAGTAATAGTTAACAATTATTTACCATGAATAAACTTTTTTTTCCAAAGCAAATATCTGCTAAACAACTATATTTTTTGCTGATTTAAATACAGTAAAAACCATGTCATTTTATGGTCACACATTGTAAAAGAACAAATTACTATGACTAAAATGACTAAAATATAAATATTTTTTTTACATAGCTGCCCATAAGTTGGAATAATTTAGTTTTCAGACACATTCTTCTTTTTATTCCTGTTTATACACATCAGTAATCACTTTTGACCAGGTTCAGTACTGAGTCCATGGCTGTGTTGTCCTTTTCCTGCTTACAGTCTGGATGCAGTAAGTCTATGTTTTCAGAATTGGCTGCATAATTTTCAACCAGATTTGACACAGAAGTTCTCTCGGCTATGCCTCATCCGACGCAACCGGTAATACACCAAGGAGTGCTTACACTCTGACAGGACGGACACAAACAAGCCAACATTGCGGATTTCCTTGGAATATGACAGTGCAGTCTGTAAAATCCTCAAACACCATCAGAGGAGGGTCATTTGAGGCCACAAAAATCTCCAGGACGACCACGACTAACTACCAGACGAGATGATCAGTAACTGTTTAATCTGTGCTGTAGAAATCAGAAAATGCCAGCAAGCCACCTTCCTCGTTTGTGGAGAAGACACAGAAGTAAAATATATTTTATTCCAACTTTATGGGCAACAGTGTATATATTCTATCTCTATTCTTCCACACAGGCAAAGCAAAGTTAATCTAAGACAAGTCTAATGGGTGTTTTGTATTTGGGTAAACCACTTCCTGAGTGTCACTGCATTGTGGGTTCATGCTGTCTGACTTCTGCTCCTGAGCAGCCCAGAGCAGACAAACTTCCTCTCTCACACAAACACATTTCAGTATTCTCTTTTACATCATAAAGTCTGAATGAAACAAGCTTTTTCTCACACTTGAGAGGCTCATGGTTCTAATACTGGCTGGCAGCCTCAGTCAAAGATACAAATGTTTCTACAAGTGTAGTGTTTTTTCACACACAGCAGGATATCTTTACAAGGGCGGAACACTTGTTTTGCTTTTTTTTTCTCTCTCGGTGTCTGTCCAGCCTCTGCTATTGGTTGGTTTTTGGCCAATCACATTGCCTGTGGTCACCCTCTGCTGAATATTTACCCACTGGCAGATAAGGCAGAGCCTAAAGCTTTCATTGTGAAGTCGGACAAAGAGTTGCTTCCCTTTCTTTCTTTATTGCACTTCTGACATTGAATAAGTCCATCTGGTTGAAGCAGCAGCAGCAGCAGCGTCTCCTCCTCCTGCAGGTGAGAAACAACTTGTTTTCTTTCCCACAGTGAGCTGAATACCTGAAAGGCGTCTCTAAACAATGAAACAACATTCCCTCCTTCTGTACGCTGAAAAACAATACTTGTGGAATATCAAAGTGCAGTCATTCAGACACAGACTTGCAGTACGGTTAGACTACTTGGCTTTTTTCAGAGAATTGAATGTTGTTTACATTGTTTTTGGTTTAAGAAGAGCTTAAATCCTTAACTTAATGAAACAACAATGGAGAAGTATGAAGTAAAGCTGATTATGTTAACTTATGTGATCTTAATTTTGACCCCCATAACAGTAAACAGGACAAGTACTCATTGTGATGATTATCAGTAATAACATCAATGATAAAAATACACAACATTTGGGATAACAACTCAAAGATTCTGTGTATTTTCTCTCGTTAGATATGCTGAAGAATTACAAAATGTGTCTTTAAGCAGCCATAATTCTGTACTTGTGAGAAACATTTTGAATATATATACAATTTTTTACTGATATCAAGAGCTTATTCATGTTAAAGCTGAGAGTGAGACGTATATAGATATGAACATCCGTCACATTCAGGTGGTTGCCAAACAAGTTCACACTATCCCAACTAAGCCTGTTAAGTGCCACATAAATCTCTGAATTTGATCCAGTATTAAGTCTAGTGTCCGTGGCAACACTCCCACATAAAAAGAATCTTTAGGTTCAGAGAAAGTACTACAGTTTTAAAACAAAGAAAGCGATCAACAGCGAGGAAGATGTCATAGAATCATATGGACTATGTTTGTGTAATTACTCTCACTGCATGTGGGGGAGACAAAAGTTACACACTGCAGATTGAAATGAAATATTTGAAATTAAAAAGGGGTAAAAGCTGCCAATACTCGAGTAGATCACAGTTTGTAATACATTTATGTACAGTAGTGCTGACATCTCTCCACCTCTACTCTCCACACTCTAGATTTTAAAGGGAAATGCTGTAGTTCTCAAACCATTGAATAGTGTTGCACTACATGTCCATTACAGATGAACACATAATAAACATATAAACACACAATTCAGACCCACTTTTTTTTTTTTTTTTACATTTTTATCATCTTTTACTACAAATACAATTCCTGCATGTACAATGTAAAAACAGAACTTCCTGATTGTGCATTTGTGACTTTAACTCATGCAAGATTAGAGATTTTTCCGCCTTTTGCCTATAATTGCGTGCAGCTGTGGGACACAGTCGACACAGATCAAAGAGAGCAAAAGGAGTGAAACCTGAAGCCCTCAGCAAGCTGCTGCACATATATGCAGTATTTCACATACTGCATACCTTTGTGTAAATATGTGTGCTGTCACACACAGTTTCACTGCGGATGTCAGGTAAAGGATCACATATTTACACATCAATAAAGATTTACATTTAAATCCAAAATAACATTGCTGTTCTGAGGCGCTTACCATTAATGGGCCAAAAAAAATCCTCAAAGCTGTGTCCTGAGGAAGGCACCAGAGGAAAAGCCTTGTTGTTACCTAAACCTGAACGGCTCGTTCTCTGTACAGCACATATTTTAGGGAGCTATTTTATTTATTTATTTTTTACATATTTTCAGTTTGTCATGCTTAGCTCTAAATCTGAAGTGGACATTTTCTCTATGCTCACAAAAATCTAAACTGTAAGCAGGAATGATGACATTGCAACTAGCTGAAACACCAGTGTTGCTTTAAAAGTTAATGTACATAAATGTCATGTGGAAACCTAAAGCCTGCATAAAAAACCACTGAGAATGGCCTTTCAGCGATGCAGGACAGAGAATTAAGAGTTTCTGTCAAGCTAATCTAACTTTTTCATGGAAAAACTACATCAGACACTAATTACAAATTCAAGACTGAGTATTTTTTTTGTATCTGTAATAACTGATATTCTAATCACCTGGAACAGTGGAAACACATTGTGAACCCAACATTTATTTTGAGTCATATATAAAAAATATATATACTTCAGCTGCTAATGCATATGTTCACTAGCTAGTCACTATCGGGTGTCTGTCATTGGTTGGTGTTTGAGCTTTTCTTGGTACAGTTGCTTGGTGCAGACAAAAAATACGCTGTGAGAAAAGTGAGAATGAACCAAAGCAGTAAAGCTGCAGCAAAACAATGAGATGAAATATACTATAAAAGCTCCACAGGGCTGAGGAGAACTGCAGGTGATCATTTTTTAGGTTCATCATCATGATTGATCCCAATTAACACTGTTTTAATTCACTATTAGCTGCTATAACTCTCAGATTCGATTCAGCTTTCATTGTAGCGCTGTGGCTGACATTCATTTGGTATCCTGTCATGAAATGAGGTGTTGGACAAATAGAAATTTGTACCTGATGGCAGGTTATATATAATTTATACTTTATATTCAACTCATAAAGCCCTCTAGTGGCTTCTCAAATTCTGAATTTTGTCAGTCAGGAGTAAAGAAGAAAGTAATATGACATTATTGAGCCAAAAGTCCACAGAGGGAGGAGGTTAGGGTGGATGGATGGGTCTGCAAAGGCATGGACTTTCACATAGCTGTTTGTGTCTTGTTACCCATTAATGGCCATATCTCAGGGGATGAACTCTAATCAAGTCATTATTTTAACTAAAACCATGACCCTGTCCAACATAACCAAGTTGTTTCTAGCCTAAACATAACCAAACCTTATATGTAGTGGCATCAGATCAGAAAAAATCAGTTTAATGATAATTATTGTAACAGATCCTGAGAATAATCACAAATGTCAGTATGTATATTTCTGGAAGGAAACAGCAAACGTTGCATTTTGTTGTTTAGTCAATTTGCTCCATGAAAAGCTAAAATGATTTGAATAAGCCTCTGGGGACTTTCAAGATAACTTCTTTAGATTTCTGGGTAAGAGGCTTGAAAAAGAAAGAGAATGATGGTGGCTCTAAAGTCAAAAACGCAACAAGGGACGAAACACCTTTTGCCACCATTTTTTTTTAAATAGATGGGAACTCAGTTGTGTAACTGTTGTTGAAACACCAGCAACACAGCAGGAAAATTCCTTCCAGAGCCTTCATGTTGACACTGATATTGTCTCTTGTTTACACCCTGAAAGAATGCTGTTCACAAGTTGTGACAATCCAGTGTTTTAACCGCTGCTATTAACTCCACCTCCTGACTGACTGGAAACTTTACACTTAGGGAGTTCTTCCTAAAGATGAAAGTGAACAGTAAATCCAGAAAGTCCCGGTGCTCCAACATTCATGAAGATATGACAGACTGTGCTCATTCACAATATATGTTTACTTTTTCACACCCTACAGTGATATTCAGACATGTCGTCACTTGTATGAGACTCATTATCAGAGACGCTTATAGTCTGACAGTTTCATACCAGGCTGACATCATATGTAACTCAAGCGTTTACAACATCATTACATGTTAGTGAGGGCCTAGTGGCATTGTATAGCTGCTGTCATGTCCTGACTGAGCAACAGCACAAACAGATGGACTAGTTGGACAACTTCCACAGCACTCCTGCAGCCAGGCTACTAAAAAGGGATTTAGTTGTGTTTTGTGAGTCACCTGTCGCATGTTAAACCCCCATAGGCAAACAAAGAGTGTCACCAGGGCGGGGAGGACCATCAGATGAACTCCACCCTCACGTTTCTCTGAGGCAACAAACACAGAGATGCATAGATAAATGCAGGTTATTGTCTCGATGAAGTAATTTAGACTATTAAAGCTGTAAAAATGTCTTCTGGAATTTCATGTCTCAGTATATTCAAAACTCCTATTTTTACATCAAATTATAATTAATCACACATTCAGTTAGTCAGTGTATCATATGTAATTGTGAAATATACGTATAATATATATACTTACACATCAAATACATGTTTTACTTACAAATAATTTCACTTTTATTTGCAAGTATAATAAGCAAAATGTACTCTAAGCATCAAAAGTTAAAGCAATCATTATAGATAGGTAGGTAGGTAGATAGATAGATATGACAATATACGGCATGTAAAACCACTTGGAATGGATATTTACAGATTACAGATGGTGATGATATTTAGGGATGTTAACAGTTATATACAATTATTTACATAGTGTGAAGATTAAAATTGGTGCAAACAGCATTTAGTGCCAACATGCTAGAGAGAGGCAGGATGTGAGGGTGTAACTCTCCAGCTTAGACTGGTAGGCTGGTAGGTGGGAGGAGAGGGGGTGACGATTGTGCAGAATGAATGACCTTTTTGGGCATTAATATATATTAAGTTATTGTAATATATCACTGACAAATAAAGCTACAAGCTGCACTTTAGCACACCATATTTTAAAAGCTAATGATATGATTTAATTGTCAAGTCGAGATCTCAAGGTCAGGGTGCCTTTTAGTGTCTTCAGAAAGAAACTTTTTTTTGGATGAAGGGAGAATCTGAAAAGTAGCTAGTTACTATCAAATAAACAATGTGATTTTAGCCTTTCAAATGTAGAAATATAAAGTAACATCCATCCATTATCTATACACCGCTTTATCCTCTGTAGGGTTGTGCGGGGCTGGAGGCAGGGTTCACATGGACAGGTCTCCAGTCCATCACAGGGCTACACATAGAGACAAGCAACCAAGCACACTCATTCACACCTACAGACAATTTAGAATCACCAATTAACCTCAGCATGTCTTTGGACTGTGGGAGGAAGCTGGAGAACCCAGTGAAAACCCACACTACACAGCGAGAACATGCAAACATCCTTATAGCTCCACTATGGCATCCTATAAAGTAACATACAAACATGAAATAAAAATACTCAAGTAAAGCAGAAGTACATCAAAACTGTACATAAATACACCACAGCAGATGTGCTTAGTTACTTTCCACCAATAAAAATAACCTTTTTTTTAAAAAACTTAAGTCAGTAGCTGATCTATAGAATTACAGTATATACTAAGTATATTAAATATATACAGTGTTTGAGCTGTTTGACCTTCATGCATTTACTTTTGTCTGCACTTTGTTTGTTTTCCCTCCAACAGAGACATTTCCTTTAGAGTTATGAAGTAAATAACGGGTTACAATGGCGTCTTTATGATCCAGTGACTGGTTAAAGCTAAATATACAGTACAGTGTTGGTACAGTATGTCCTGTGTTGATGTAAAGCAGATGGCTGCATGTAGACTCAATGGAGATGGGGATTAGGGAAGGGGCTTTGTAAAGGCAGTGACTGTTGAAACAAGTCTTCTGTTTTGTTGAAGCACTAATCTCAACAGGAGTCTGTTTGGGAAGAATTTGGAAAATTCTGAATTTAGAAAGCAGTTAATTCCTTTGATACATTACTCAACAGTACCACAGATTTATCACTGTTAATGCAAACTTAGCTTAAAGAAGGCTAATTAAAGAGCTACTACTGTTAATTTAGTTAAGCTAATTCACTTAATGGATTTTTTTTTGGCCACTATGTCCTGAGCAACCATATTTTCTGAACATATTATGTAAATGGTTGTAAAGGTGCAGGTAATACGGGTGCCGATAAGTGTTTTCTGCTTTTTCATAAGGATGATCTGGCATCTTAAGGTGGTGAAAAGTAGCTCTTATACCATATATGCAATGTTAAATCTTATTATTTCTGATACCTTACTGCCTTGGCTTGTCATCACCTGGTGCTGAAACGCAGTGTGGATGGGAGATGCTCTGCTGGCCACACGTGTTATTTTGGAATGTTTCAGAACGTTTCCAGCTGTGCTTTGTCTGAACTCTCATCGTGTTGGTTGTTTCATCATATCTCAGTGTGCATGCAGAAACTCATGCAGTTTTAAGGGGGAGATTGTTTTAAAAAGCTACAACTTCAATGTGTGCCCTAAACACAGACGCCAAAATGTACAGACTCTCCCTAAACGCCTCACATGCATTAGTAGACTTGACTTGGCGGCTGTGGCCCGTGAAGCCTCTAGTTCCCATAGAGATAGTGCACTCAGGCAGGCATAACCAAACGTTAGTTTTAAAAAGAGGGACATAGGTCGTTCTAATGTCAGATTTGCCTCAGTTGAAACTAAGTTTATCTCCCTGTGTGGGTCATACAGAGACACATAGACTGACCTGCTAAATGTCACGTGCATTGATGTGCTCCTGCAGAGCTTGATGATGAGCTGATCATCTGAATCAGGTGTTGGAAGAGGGAAACATCTAAAACATGCTGGATTTTTACTTTCAAGGACCAGGATTCTCCACCCCTGGATGTAACCAATGAAAATGTTTGGTTGCACCTGACAGATATTTGATGTTCAATACGTTGGAGCTCTGTGTACACACCACAAGTAGATAACGTTAGAATTTGTATCTTTTTTTTAATCTTCTTATTCATTTTAAGTATAACCTCCCATGAGGGATTTTTGTGTTTCATATTTTCACTATTCATTTAATTCTAATTTTCAATATTTTCTTATTCATGTTCTTGAATTAATATTTATTTTCATTTCTCCGTTCTTCTACCTTCAGCTATTTTCTGGACTCTTCCTCTCTCATGATAATTTAGCAGCAGTAAATTCCCCCTAACAGTTTTTATCTCTAATTTGGTCAAACCGTCTTTGAAATTGTGTACCTTTTATGATGCTTACTCTCAGCTGCCAAGCACTGCCATCTACAATATGTAATATCCGTTAATTACTGTTACTTCCTCAGTGAAATGAAGGTGAAACACACATGTGCTGTATAAAATGAGAAAACACTGAGGCAGGTTGCCCACAGCCCTTTGTCTTTATAGACTGCACTTAAACCAAAGCAAATATTTTCCTTTGCTAAGAGCGTGTTACTTAAAGCCTGTTACTCAGGCCACCAGCCAGAAACATAGAACTTGTTGCTATGCATGCCTATATGCATGTCTGTGCATGTTCAGAAAAAAATACTTTTTAAAATTCCCTAAATATTTTCCTTTCTTTTCTATCTAGTGTTCATTCTGTGCAGCCACCATGAAAGTTGCATCCTTCAACATCCAGAAGTTTGGACGAAACAAAGTGTCAGACCCAGATGTTCTCAATATCTTAATTAAGGTAACAACTAGTGTGAAAGCACACACGTGTGTATGCGCACATGCACGCGCGCGCGCACACACACACACACACACACACACACACACACACACACACACACACACAGGTAGGTGAGGCCCTACGATATCTTTCTCATTTTCATGGATCAAATCAGAATAAAGGCGGTCCAAGAAGATGAGGAGCTTCTGTGTATTGTATGGGCCAAGACTGGGTGTGA
>OMNN01075906.1:14128-28788 GCA_900302755.1 Chromis chromis | reverse complement strand
GAATGCAAGAGTTTTAATTTTATTTGATTTTTTTTACATTGTTGTAGCTCCACCACCGGGTTAGTAATCAAATATTCTTGTGCAAAGTAATCTGCTAAATCTAGACAGTAAGAAGTGTAATATTTCCCTCTGAAATGTAGTGGAGTAGAAATTACATAAACTCTTTTACCTTTAAATTGTAATTAGGATCAGTTTTATATTTTCAGCGAGGAGCAGCAATGCTATACCTTGTAGCAGAATTTCCCTCCTTTGGCTGCCTAGTGGGTTGCGGCACGTGCATGTGTAGTTTCGAAGGAGAGGGTTGTTGACATTGTAATCATGAATCATAAGCTGTGTGGTGTTGTTGCTGATCTGGTACTTTGTCCCATTGGTGACAGCCTCACTGCCTCTGTACCATGAGACCACAGCCTGAGGTGAGGCTTCACTGACACAGTGGATGATGACGTCTATTTTGCCATCAGGGTCAACTGCTGTTACATTTGGAAGGAACTCTGCTGGACTGCCTGGAGAACATAAGTTTCTTGTTCAGGGTTGGCTACTAAAGTCAGTAAAGCACATAAGATACAGCTTACTTATTTTTTGAATAACATAATTTTTAACATTATTGCTTGGATTGTCATTTAAAAAAACAAACAAACTTACTTGCAGTAATATTGCACTCATTCTGTTCCAGTGGGTGGTCTGCCATGCACTTGATAGTTTTCCCATTTAGCTTATCTGAGACGGCGACATTCAGGCTGATGTGTCCTGCTCCAATAGTCGTGTTGCTTAGTGCTGAGAAAGACAGCTGGGCCTGTGGGGTTCCCCCCATCCACCCACAGTGATACTGCAGGTCAGTGTTATTCTCAGACTTCACAGAACACTTTGGGCTTCCCACTGGCCTGTCTGTCCCAAAACAAAATTTATCTCGCATCATTAATGTGAACCAGACAACCTAGGCAATAGTGTTTGGGAACATATATACGTACATTATTTAGATGATTTGATTAATAAAATCTCAGCTGTTCCAAGGTCTTTACGTGTGCAAAGGACAACTCAAACAATTCAAACTACATAATAAATAGGGTCTTTAAGGATATGTAGGTTTAAAAGTGTAGTTTGTCTTTGCTGCTGTAACTACACCATAGCACTCAATACAAATTAAGAATAATTTATGGCAAATTTCATTATACAGAGACATGCAAAACAATAAATCCAGTAGCATACCACCTAAGACAAACCTACTGATTTCACATACCATAAACAGTTAAAGTCAGGTTCGTTTGACGTTTTTCGTTAGTCTCCTCGTTGAGCAGACTGCATGTATAAACACCTCCTTGACTGGCCTGTACATCTGTTAGATTTAGGAGTCCTTTTTGGGAATCAGAAAGGATCTGACCACCAAAGAGCCACTGAACAGTCGGCTGTGGGTATCCGTCAGCCTGGCAGGAGAGTCTGACAGAGTCTCCCATCACATAGAAAGGCTTAGCTGGCTGGGCCTCAAGTAAAGGCTTATCTGGTCCATCTATAACAGACCACAGAGTGCAGAGAGGAGAGATGTAAGTGGATACAAGCAGAGACAGACGTTTACAAAGACACTCATGGTGAAGAATTTCAATTAAATGTAGTTAATCTTACACCGCACAGTGACATTTTTAAAAGCAGTGGCACTGCTAAAGGGGTTTGTCAGGTGCACTGAGTACTGTCCCGTGTCGCTTCGGTTTGGCTTGAGGATCACGATGTTGCTTTGCTCAACCAAGTAATGGGAGTTGGTTTTTATCTCTCTGCTATTGAAGAACCACATCTGTTGCTCGACCACTCCTTGCAGCATGCTGTATTGCAAAGTGAACCGGTCCGTTCCCTCTTTGGCAAAATCTGGCTGTGTGCTCAGAGTCAGGTTCTGAAAGTTTTCTGTAAACAAAAACATGAAGGCACAGTAGAATCGGTGGATCAAGTATTGTAGTCATCATGTCTACTACACCTGTTTTCCTTTCAAATTCACGTGAAACATCAACTGTTAAACTTTCTAGAGTGATTTCAGCAGTGCATTTTTTTCTTTCCATGACCACATTTGACAGAAAAGAGATCACCACGTATTATCAGGCCCGGAGTTGAGATGAATTCCAAGTATTGGTCTATAGTAAAACCCAGCAAGGGAGATTGTATCTGGGTCCTCTGAGGAAGCATATACTTTCCAAAACCATGCAACCTCAAAGTATGTTTGATGTATTTTTAAATATTACAAGGGACTCTAGTCAAGAATTAAGGTAAAACACTAAATATATTGCCGAATGTGTGGTCTGGCTCAAATTTTAAACACAAACAGTGGCTTTGGAAACCTTTTTCTCCAAATTTGTGCAACTGTTAAAATCATCAAGCCCTCAAACACTTATGCTCATATAAATATATGACAGCATCAGTAAATCTCTATCATAAAAAAGCACTGCATCTCTACATTCAAATACTCACCAAATATTTTCAGAGTGAAAGTTGTCGAGGCTTTTCCCACTCCAGACTTTGTCATTTCAACGGTGTAGTTACTTGTATAGTCAAGTGTCACATTTACAAAGCTCAGGGATCCACTTTTCTCAATCTTGAGCACATGCTTGCGGTTTTCATCTATGTCTGGATCAATACTGGAGTTTATACTCCATGTGACAACAGGTGAATCGCCCATAAACCAGACAACTGCTGCATCAGAGGCACCACTCAAGGACACAGACAGAGTCACATTGCTGCCAGCTATTGCATTCACCAGAGTAGGACCAGCAGGAGTAACCACCAGTTGACTGTAGGCACCTGCCAGGATGGAACCAAGTTATTAGTTCAAAGAGGAAATATTAATTAATTCTTTAAATTGAGCCAATAGGGACAACTTAGCCTATTGTGGCTATTCCTCTTAAAATAATGACAAATACATAGAACTACTATGGTTGAAACATGAATAGTACAAACAGTACCAATGTTAGCCATTAGCACGGACATCATTTGTTTTTGCCATAACTAGCATGCAGAGCAAATAAGCGTCAAGTTTTCAAAATAAAGCCAGGAATTAGGTTTTATTCTCACCTTGTAGAGAAATGCTAAAGAAAACGGACAGAAAAACTGGGCGTAATCTCTCCAGTTTCCCCAGCAACATCATTTTAGTAGCTGGCTAATTTTTTAAGTTTGAATTCCAGCAGAAACCCCGGAAATGAAGAAACGTCCTTGGAGTCTCGGAGGGTCTCGTGTGTCCTCTTCTGCGAGCTCGAGCTACAGCTGTCAGAGGGGCGCGTGAGCGGCTCACCTGTGCCGAGTCAAAGCCTCTGATTGTGCAGGTGAAGCCACGCCCCTCATCTAACACTAAACAGTAGATACTTTATTTCTGTTTTGTTAGGAAGGAAAGGTGATGTCGTTTGGTGTTGGAATATGAAACATAATGAGAAGTAAAAATGTGATTTATTTTGTTTATTTATTTTTCTTTTGGTAATTTTGATGCATCTTGGCCTTTGTGCTGTCTTGTTGGCACCCTCACCAAAACAGTCAACAAACAGCAATATAAGAAAGTGAACTGTATGTCCTGTTCTGTACTGAAATTTACCCACACACAACATTTAAAATGAAACTGAACCCTTTTTTGAACTATTACATTTTAGGAGAAATTAGCTGTTTGTTAGTAGTTAAATATGGACTAATATAACCGGGATTTCCAGAAATGAAACAGCAAGATATGTATTATTATGAAATGGGCTTTCATCCTCTGTCTTTTGGCAAGTTTTATTCCAATTGTAGCAGTCATGTCCGGTCATCATTAATGAATTGTTTAAATAAAAAAATTAAAGAAAACTTAATAAATTAATTCAAATACAACATTTTGGCCCTCTGTTTTCATGAAGCTTACAATGTCATTTGGAAATAATTTAGAAAGGTCATTTTAGAGGATGTCATCTGTGATGCTTGCGTTCGTAATATTTTGTTTATCCCTTTAATGTCAGACTTAACATCTATTATTTCCATACCTTCCACAATACAGTTCAACGGCAGGCCAAACCACACCCTCAAAAACCACCATAAAGTCAAATCAGCACCTCTGTGAATCGGATTCAGTTTATTGTATCATAACCTTTATGAAAGTAGGGTCTGCTTCAGTGCTGTTGTATTATACTGCATCAGTTTATACATTGGGTCAAGTGCTGTACTTAAGTACAAAACTGAGGTAC
This sequence comes from Chromis chromis, assembly GCA_900302755.1. Taxonomy (NCBI): domain Eukaryota; kingdom Metazoa; phylum Chordata; class Actinopteri; family Pomacentridae; genus Chromis; species Chromis chromis. Next base: position 24,610 of record OMNN01075906.1, on the reverse strand, counting down.
TTGTACTTTGAGTATTTTGTTGCTTTATAATGTTTTTACTACATTTCAGAGGGGGATGTTGTACTTTTTATTGCGCTACATTTAACTGTTAGCTTTAGTTACTTTACAAATTATTACATACAATTCTTTATGATCTGTTGACTGCCAGAAAATCTATTAGGAATTAGTTTGAGAAGTGTCATTTTTCATTTACATTGTATTCTTTTTTTCTAAGTGAGGACTTGCTGTTTCCTTCTAATAATTTAAATAACTTAGAGGTTTAGACTGATGATCAGACATTTGTCACTATTTTTTTAAATTTTCAAATGGAGCAATTGGTTAAATTAAAACATAATCAGCAGATTAATAGAAAATGAACATTGCTGTAGCCTGATATATAATAGTTAAAACTAGTTACACCTTTACTGACGGTAACAAAAGAGGTCATCTTACTTTCTATATACACCGATCAACCACAACATTATGACCACTGACAGGTGAAGTGAATACCATGCTATACACATACTATGTGGTGTTCTGCTGGTAAACCTTGGATTTTGGCATCTGTGTTGATGAGACTTAGACACCCAAAAGGGGTGGATTTGTCCCAGAATAAGCACACTCCCTCATGCAAATAGCAATCCCAAATGTCACTGGCCTACCCCCACAGGAAAATGCACCCCACCACATGGCAAAAACATCAACCAATCAGGAACATCTTGAGGAACATGACAATGGCCCAAGATGTTGATTTGACCTCCAAACTTCCTAGACCCCATTCTGATCAAGCATCAACAGGATGCAGTGGAACAAGTATGATTGACAGAAGCCCCACTGCACAAGCCAGAGTACCCAAAGGATCCACTGCCAACGTCCTGGTGCCAGACCCCATAGGACACCCTGAGAGGTCCTCTTGTCCATGTCCAATGGTTCAGAGCATTTTTCACCATATAAGGGGGACCAACACAATATTAGGCAGGTGGTCATAATGTTATGCCTGATTGGTGTACACACCAATGGGTGAGAATAAATACCTGGAATTCCCCACGGGTCAGTTAGAAAGACAAATCAGTTTTGAAAGCAAAGCTCATAAATCTTTTGGATTGTTGTAAACTCAATAAACACAGAAGGCAACCTGCTCCTGCAGCCTCACATGCATATTTTATATATTTAAAAAAAAAATCCAGCCTTAACACTGTTAGGGGTGTATGTCATTTCATTGGGTGGGTATAATTCTGCCACTCTAATAAAACTCTGCAACACTATGAAATGTTAGTGAACAACTACAAAATCTTTTAACTCGAATGTGTCAGGATTGCATCTTACAAATAACATGCAGAACCTTCTGAGTCTTAAGGGAGGCAGTGACTGTCAATTCAGAAAGTCAGCGACTGCTGTGTGATGGAAATTATACTGAAATGAAAGAAGGTCCCAAAGTCACTTCCCGATGAGCACAGTTACAGTTGAGACGAGGGCAGATATATTACAGTATGTTAATAATTCTACTTTTGTATCACATATGCTTAAAGTAAAACTACTGTATGTGTATTTTAAATGAGAATAGGCTGAATACTAGCATGTAAACTCCACCTCTGCCCCTCCGTGCTTGATAAATGAGGCCTGTGTCAGGGGTGAAGACAGGCCTGATTGAAACTGATGATCAGCTCATCTCATCTGCAGCAGAACAGATATATGTAGCACTACCTCTTCCATTTTCTTTTACATGCAGAAGGTTATTAATGCCCCCACACGGTCCGGAGTAGCTGAGTCGGCTAACTCATGGGAAACACTCCATTGAGGTGAGACTCTTACTGATGGGCCTACTGAAGAAGGATTGCTAGTTTTATCAATATGCAGAGAATCAGCACGTGTGCCGTCTGTGAAGCTACGTCATGATGCAATGTGGTTTTTAGTAAGAGTTTCCTCTCACTCAGTATCAAACTGTGTGTGTCATTATCGGTCCGAGGACTCCAGCAGCTTTGCAGGGTGTGGCGTGGCGACAGGCGAGCCCCCGACGGGTCAGTGCACGCTGCCATGACTGTGCCTTTGTCAGTCCCTTGGCCGAGGTCCCATCCAACACAGTGGGACTTCCACAGCAGCATTCAACAGATGGTGTGTTGTCAAAGCTCTTGGAAACCAGAGTCAAACAAGCTCTTCCTTTACCAGAGGTGAAGGCCACTTGCAAAACAGCCAGACCAGATGAGGTCAACTGCTGTGACTGGACCTTAATGTGCATGCAGGTTTAATGTGTTAAATGAACAGCCTCTCACAAGTGTTACACTGACATTACACTGATTGAGAATGAGGTCAGGCGTGTTAATGCAGTGCTAGAGTAAGCCATTTTGGCACTGATAAGGTCATTCTGTGCAGCAGCACACTCAAAAACATTATTCTACAACAATGCAATACAGTTGAAGACTGAGGTCCTAATGAGGTGTGCAAACGAATCGAAATGTGGGGCAAAGGTTAACTGAGGTGCTACACATACGATAAAACGTTTTTTCTTCTTCTTCTACTTCTTTGTATACCACTGCTTATTCTAATCTGTAGAACTGGGGCATTAACCTCTTCTTCTGACTTTTCTTTCTCCATTAAATGGAGAACAAAGTAGAAGAACGAAGCCTTTTAAAAAAAAAAAAATCTGAGACAGAGTTCAACACTGAAATGTCCTAATTTGCTGTCAAAACACTTACCGAGGGAGAAGCGTTTGTTTTTTCAATTTGTGAATTAGACCTATGCCGTGAGAGCAAATGTGAAGCACTGATTTTTCCAAGTAACCCTTCTCTGGTTATGTGAAAATATGATGCTGTACATAAGGAAATAATGTCAGGATGCAACTTTCCTGAAGTTGAATGCATTAAGGAGCTCCAGTTATTTGTAATATTGGGTGCATTTCTTAAACACCTACTGCTTGTGACCCCTAAACTAAATGTTTTAAACCTTCATTGGAGAGGTGATTGCTGATATTGTATATACAGGCCACATTTGATAGCAGGACTGACTCATCAAATTGCCTCAATGTGTGGAAACACAGTCATATCATATCTCAGCTGAAGTTGCAAAAAATGTTTAAGCTATGAGGATACATATTCATATATTTATTTTTTTAGTAGTTAAAATATTAAAGCAGGAAATTTGGGAAAGTTCCAACTTAAAAAAAGAAAAGGCGTTCTCTCTACGCAACTGAAAACTTAATTCAAATTCGGGACACCAGAAGGAACACAACCATTCCTCAACTGAGAGACACTTTCTGCACTAAATTTGACGAACACAACTGTCTCCATTAGTCATTTGTGGCACATAATGAAACAAGAAAGACGCACTTACAGTGAATCACAGAGAAAAAGTAAGCGAGGATGGAGAGAGCCCGAGCCATTTTTACGGCACCATCTGGTCCGCGGGAGTCGTCGGTGATGAAGCCTCAAAGCTGCGGTGTTCAGCGCTCTTCCCCTCGGACATGCCGGTCTCTCCACGGCTTGGTCACCTCACCAACATTGCGCTGATGCCTGTTGCCCCGCGGCTGTGCTACTTCACAGCGATCCAACCCTCTGAAATTCGCAGAGTCTCCTATGTGCGCACTGCTCTTTGCGCTCCGCCGACGCGCAGCAGCTGCCCTGGCGCGCTGCTCCCTCTGTCCCCCCTGCGAGTCCTGCAGGTCCTGTACCCGGTCTGCGATCAGCTACTGCAAGTTTTAGATGGCAGGTTTCTCATACAGTATGGGATCTACCACTGCAGATGTTATTGGCTGCATTTTGCCAATGGAAAGGGGGAAAAAAGGGTAATTTTATAATAGTATCAGTATTATGGTTCATATTTATTTCTCTGACCTCTGTTGCCCCTTTCTGATAAATTCATGGATTAAAACATTCTTACAGTAAAGAAATCAGTTTAAAAGCTAATATCTGACGACTTTCTACCAGGTTTTATTTAGTTTCTAATCCATGCTCGTCTATAATCCAGCATTCAGTCACATGTCAGCATGAGACTTGTGTCCTCACAGCATCCTCATCCATCTAAATGCATCCAAGCACAGATGCTAATATACATACCTGGGTCTAATCCCCCAACCAGCCAATATACCTTGACCATCCTGATGACTTGTGATCATTTACTGGCTTGACACAGCTTTGGCAAGTCTACCCAGGAGAGGTCAATAAATTCCTCTCTGGTCCTGGATGTGAGATTTAGTGTGGTGTGGTCCAGTCAGACGTGGACCAGTGCAATCTTAGCGTAGCAGATTTACAGTCACCAAGCTGCTTAAAGCCTCATTATAATGACCAGTAAAGGAACTGTATCGGGCATGAAGAACTGCCCCAAGGACTCTCCTGGGGTTATAAATTTGAACTCCAAAGACTTGTGTTCTGGTTCATTGCAAGAGGATCAATAAGGGCTGATTAGGTTTTGACCCCCTCTTGTTTTTAACAGGATGAAGGGGACCGGGCCATGGGCTGCACAGATTGCTCATTTGTTTGCAAAATCGTGAGTGTCAGATGTATTGTTTCTAAGTAAACAAATGTTTTCTTAAATATCGCATATTCAAAGAAACATTGACACTTTAAATCAATGGAAGCCTTCGATTTTTTTAATGTTTTGGTCACTTCCATATAAATCATATATATTTTACATTATTACGGATCATTTTTTTAAGCTTGATTATAGTATTTTAGATTTCTACTTTAGTGCTACAATCAAAAACAAAGGTTTAGCGTCCATCATTCTTTCTGACAACTTATCATAAAATTCTGTTCAACCAATGAACTATATTGAGTTGGGGAGTTAGTGCTTCCTCTACAATCACAATTACTTAATAATTCCCATGAGAAAAAACGTCAGTTATTTACTACAACTTGAATTTTAAATTACACACAATATTAAGTTGGTGCAATTAGCAACATTATTATGTTAACACAACTCTCAAAACAATGCTTGCAACTTAAAATAATAATAATAATCTAACCTTTATTGATCCCCTTGGGGAAACTCCTTCTCTGCATTTGATCCATCCTATTCAAAGTTAACCTTAACTATACATACGAGGAGCAGTGGGATGCCGCGGTGCAGTGCCCGGGGAGCAGTCAGGGGTTAAGGGCCTTGCTCAAGGGTCCACAGTTGTGGTGACTGGGACAAGCGGTCACTCTCACTTTCCCACCTCAACCTCTTGCCAGTCCGGGGACTCGAACCGGTTCAAGTCCCCGGTTTACCTAATTCGGTAGACTATTTTTTTTGGGTGCAACCATGCATTTAATTTAGTGGTGATAAAATATCTGCTGAATTACTTTTAGTTATACTGATTTTCATTAACATCTGTATGATATCTCTGTGAATCCAGTCTTGTTTCAGTTATTCAGTGCAGATCTTTCAGTTAAGTCTGAACTTAGACCTGAAACCCAATCACAGCATGACTTGGAGAAAAATAAAAGCAGGCATGATGGTCACTATGATAGAATTCCTGCTTCCACAAGCAAATTTCAAGTGTCTGCAGGTTCGTCTTCATACTATAAAAAAGGAATGAAAAGCAAAAGCTGATCAGAAGCTAGAAATAAAAGCAGTTTAATTAGTTTCGCAATACAGAGGTGGAAATAGAATACCACCTGAAAGCATTTTTATTCAAGGCATTATCTATAAGATGTCCTTTGACATCATCAGAAATCATTTTATTATCTGAAGGTTGCATGCAAAGCATGATCAAAGATCCTCATCAAACATGCCTTACTCTGCTTCAATTAGCTGATTTAGTTTTTCAACCAAAAAAGTATATCTAGATCTAACAGCTGGGCACAAGATGTCTCCTATACTTCCATTGTCCTTGTGTTAAATGCATCATAACATTTGTAAGTGACGCCTTAAACTCAGATTTAAGGTGAACACAGACAAACCACCTTTATGTCAAACTCTGCACACATTATTCTGCACAGTGAAGCTCAAACATCTAAGTGAAGTAAAAAGAACCAAAACTTTTATTTTTATTTATTTTTTGCAAGAAAGGGGACTTCACTACATTTTTGAGATTAGAAAAATGAAACCACTTGATTAGATAAAGGCAAAGATCACCCATGATCAAACAGTAACAATACTGAAGCAAATGCTAATGCAGTTGCTCATGACCCAGGATAATTTATGTTTTCTTTGAAATCCTAGAAGCTGGAATCAAATGCTTACATGTGCAAGAAACTGCAAGAACAAGTTTAAAATACGTAGTCAGCTCCAATACTTTTAAAAATCTGACTCCACATGAAATTTGAAGTGGTGCAACAGACTTGACAGTATATGCAATGAACCACAGCGCAGCCATGAGTGGTGAAACATGACTGCTCAGAAACCAACCACGAGCCAGTTCATTTTGTAAATGGCCACCTACTTCATTATATCACACAGTGATGACAATTTACAGGGACACGTTCTGTGAAACGCTTGAGATCGACAATCTAATTCCTGATTGGAGAGCAGGAGGTTGTTTGTACACTGGATTAAAGCCAAGAATCCCATTTCAAGTATGATCCCGTCCATTATAATTCAATGCACAGATAGATAAATAGGTCATTAATTCCAAAAGGTCGTTTGCAGAAGACTTGTTGCAGGGTTTGCAATTCTTGCTTTTTCTCAACTTACTTTAAGAAAGAAAACGAGTTGCTGAGTGAGTCAGAAAAACTGAACTGAAGCATAATACCTGCTCAGTATAAGCTATATAATATGTTTTGATAATGTCTCTAGTATTTGATTAAACATGCCAGGATGTATACCAGTAGGAATACTTTAAATGGTAATATGTTGGATAGCAATTGTGATCCTTCTCAGTCCATGGTAATGTCTCCTAAACGATCATATATAGTTCATTCACACATTTTATAGTCAGCAGGCACACAGACCATCTGAGGGAATCAGCGAGATGTTGGCAGCTCTCTGTTATTAAGTCCAGTGATGAGGCCCTGGGGGGAAATTTCTCCGGCCTTTCTGAGTCATGAACTGCAAGCTTTCCTTTTTTTATCAAGGCGCTGCAACAATTTTAAGGATTTAAGTCTCGCTAAAATTCCAACTGCAAATACAATAATTTTGTCGCTACACAATTCACTGCTTTAGTATTTTAATGCTTTTAATGCGAAAATATGCCTGTTTTTGGATGAAATATCTCTGGAAGTAGTGGATGGGTTGCCATGACATGTACATTTCTGCATAAATTTAAGTCACTTTAGACATTTTGACCATTCATCTTTGTCCAACAGTCTGCGTTATGATCAACATCTTTGACTGTAATTTTGTGTTTCTTAACTAAGACTGTCAACATAGCAAACACTACACCTGCTAAACACTGTACACTCACCGGCCACTTTATTAGGTACACCTGTTCAATTGCTTGGTAACACAAATAGGTAATCAGCCAATCACATGGTCGCAATTCAATGCATTTACGCATGTAGACGTGGTCAAGACAACTTGCTGAAGTTCAAACCGAGTTGTGTGGACGAAAATGCCTTGTTGATGTGAGAGGTCAGAGGAGAATGGGCAGACTGGTTGGAGATGATAAAAAGGCAACAGTAAGTCAAATAACCACTGGTTACAACCAAGGAATGCAGAATACCATCTTTGAACACAACACGTCCAACCTTGAAGAAGATGGGCTACAGCAGCAGAAGACCACACCGGGTGCCACTCCTGTCAGCTAAGAACAGGAAACTGAGGCTACAATTCACACAGACTCACCAAGACTGGACAATAGAAGATGGAAAAACTTAGCCTGGTCTGATGAGTCTCGATTTCAGCTGCGACATTCAGATGGTAGGGTCAGAATTTGGCGTAAACAACATGAAACCATGGATCCATCCTGCCTTGTATCAACGGTTCAAGGCTGCTGCTGGTGGTGTAATGGTGTAGAGGATATTTTCTTGGCACACTTCAGGCCCCTTAGTACCAATTGAGCATCGTTCAAACACCACAGCCTACCTGAGTATTGTTGCTGATTATGTCCATCCCTTTATGACCACAGTGAACCATCTTCTGATGCTACTTCCAGCAGGATAATGCTCCATGTCACAAAGCTCAAATCATCTCAAACTGGTTTATGGAACATGACAATGAGTTCACTGTACTCCAATGGCCTCCACAGTCACCAGATCTCAATCCAATAGAGCACCTTTGGGATGTGGTGGAACGGGAGATTCGTGGGCATCATGGATGTGCAGCCGACAAATCTGCAGCAACTGTGTGATGCTATCATGTCAATATGGACCAAAATCTCTGAGGAATGTTTCCAACACCTTGTTGAAAGTATGCCACGAAGAATTAAGGCAGTTCTGAAGGCAAAAGGGGGTCCAGCCTTTTACCTGCTTATAAGCGAATCAGCCAAACAGAACATTGAGGGTTAAGGGTCACAGCATATTGAATTTCAGTTGTATATCGTCTAAATGTCTTGGCTGCTCTGCTCATATGTCTTCAGAACCTCTAAGATATCAGCACAAACAACTTTTAGCTCATGTCTCTAAATCATCCCAATCAAGTTGACTGTAGTGAGAAGTCAGTCTGGGTTCTCAAAGGGGGAGAATAAAACCAGGAAACAGCTTAGAAAACGAGCCTACAAGAGGTATCTGTCAGACTAACAACCTCTGAGTGCTTTACATTTCAGCGGAGTTGAAAAGACATTACTAAAGAAGCTGTGAGCACCATTTTTAACAGTCTGTTGTTTATTCATGGCTGATCCAGACAGTTTAAGAGAGTCATTACCATTAGCCCAGTGAGCTGCCAAATAGATTTGCTTACAAGTCGTCTGAAAGATTATCATGAAAAAGAGTCCAGAAACTCCTAAACTCTCACAGTTTGGTCTCCGATATAGAGCCTCAATCACTCCTTATAAATCAATTTTATAACATAACACAGAGGGTAAACATTTAAGACTTTGTTTTTGAAAGTTGGAAAGCTGAAGAAGTAAAATACACCTGTTTCTGTCTTTACAAATCAGATATAAAATGATGCTGTCATTGTCTCTGCAGAGTCAAAGGAGCCACCTGACAGGCTGACAGGGGATACGTTGACACATCAACGGTATGTGTGTGAGAGATTTTTTTGTGTGCCAGGGGAAGCGTGATGGAAGAGAAATGGCTAATCAGAGAATTGCTGCTGTTGCAGTACCATGTTGCACCACTGCAATCCCACCCTGTGAGGGATATATATCAAGCAGGCAGTTCATTACCTGGAGTGCTTGGCTCCTGTACCAGAGAGTCTCAGCCTCATGTGAAGATATCGATTACCCGGCGTCCATCAGCTGCTGGGGGATCAGCCCATCTTACTGGTTCATGTAAGATATTTTAGTGTTATGATAATCCCCAAATACAGCTTTTGACTTGTCTTGTGTGTATATGCATCTGTATGTATATACTAGTATACATGAATGGTACAGAGAGTGGCAGCATCCTGTTGAATTTCTTCTACAAAACATCACCTCACCAGACCTCACTAGTGTATTTTAATAATAATAATAATAATAATAATCTAACCTTTATTGAAATTCCTTCTCTGCACTGACCCATCCTATTCAAAGTTAACCTTAACTATACATACTAGGAGCAGTGGGCTGCCGTGGTGCAGCGCCCAAGGAGCAGTCAGGGGTTAAGGGCCTTGCTCAAGGGCCCAACAGTGGCCGCAGTTTTATAATCTTGCACATTCAAACAAATGCTTTGAGTCGAAACTGAAATCCTAAACTCCCACCAAAAGTATTAGTAAGCAAAGTGACAAACAGTTTAAGTAAGAAAAATACAATCATTTTACTATATTACATCCTATTATGTCTTCATGGAAGCTCTTTAGTTTTTTGGTTTGCCAGAAACTGAAACTGTTGTTGCTGGTGATGTTAAGTACTTACCCTTGGCCTGAACCATTCACATACTCATTAAACACTGACCACTAAAAAAAAAGTATTCTTCCCATAAGCATATAATTTCCCTAATCATTTCTGAAGCAGTGGCAGTAGTTAATTATATCAGATCCACATTACATTCAGTACTAATTCTTGGAAGTGGTTATATTTGCACTTGTCTTATTGCAAGATTTTCTTTTCAACAGTAATGGAAGGTAACTAAGTACAATTACTCAAGTACATACATCGCACACAAGTACAGTTTTAAAGTACTTTACTTGAGCATTCGTTTTACTTGGTGATTTTGCACAATGGATAATATAACAAACTTGTAAAATACAACACCTTGTTTAAAAATTAAACAAATTATCCCCTTTTTATCTCTGTCATCTTACCAAAAGCACTGTGTAGTGTGTGTAGGTAACATTTCAGATGTCCATGAGTTGTTATCAGTTCCACCAAATAGTAATTTCCCCTCTAAAGTTCATGCATAGTTTCATTTTAACAAATGGTCAAATGATCCAACATCTCAGCAAAAATTCAAGATTACTGAAAAACTTGTTTTCTTCTCTCCTTTCCATCAGATGAATGTGTTGTGCCTATATATAAAACTGTACAGACCAAACTAGTACTTTTACTTTATTACTAATTACATCATG